>RJWM01000839.1:0-185083 GCA_004363535.1 Dasyprocta punctata | reverse complement strand
CTGAAGGTTAGATTCGAAGGTAAGCAGGAGCTGGCTGTAGAAGGAGCCGTGCAGCAGCGAGAATGTCCCCAGTGGAAGGGGCTGCACAGGCTGGGCCATGTGGCTGGAGCCGGGAGTGGGAGCCTGGTAAGGCCGAGGCCGTAGAACTACACAGCCCTTTTAAATCAGGGCAGAGACCTTGGTTTTTCATCCTGATAGCAACAGGAAGTCTTTGAAAGGTTTCAAACAGAAAAGTCACATTATCACACTTGTACTTTGAAAGATCACTTCAGCTTCTAAGTAAAAGATGAATTAAAAAGAAAGGCAAAACTGGATCCAGGAAAGCCTTGTTAAGAGGCCATTGTAGAGACACAGACCAAATGAAAGGAGATTTAATGCTACTTTATGTAGTTGAAGGTAATGTGGAAAAGTGGCTAGATTAACTTTATGTAGTTGAAGGTAATGTGGAAAAGTGGTTAGATTAACAGAGTTTAAGCGGTAATACCTTGTGATATGGAGAAGGTGTAGGTCCAAGGGGTGATATGTTTTATTTGGTGAATATTATTTTTTAAATATTCATTCACTGAATAAATGAATGAGAACAAAGTTTTGTAGGCTATCCATGTTATCAATTAATCAGTATGAATATTCCAGTTTGGAATTCAAGAAATAAACTGAGCTTGGTATATAAATTTGAGATTCATGTTATAAATACATTACATTGTATTCCCTATCTCAATGGGTCCATATATAAAAAATCTATCTGTATTATTTAGCAACTGCTCTATAATAAATTACCTCAAATTTAAAGCAATATACCTGTATTACCATCCTATTTCTAATGAACAGGAGTCTGGGCGTGGCTTAACTGGGTCCTATGCTCAGGGTCTTACAAGGTAACATCAACTAGGGAAGTAATCACATCTGAAGCTCCACTGGGAAGGAATCCAATTGCACGTCCACAGAACTTGTTGGTAGAACC
This sequence comes from Dasyprocta punctata, assembly GCA_004363535.1. Classification (NCBI taxonomy): domain Eukaryota; kingdom Metazoa; phylum Chordata; class Mammalia; order Rodentia; family Dasyproctidae; genus Dasyprocta; species Dasyprocta punctata. The sequence continues at coordinate 184,122 of RJWM01000839.1, read as the reverse complement.
CAATTCTTTATGGTTGTGGTACTAGGAGCTTCAGTTTTTTGTGACTATTGATTAGTGGCAGTCCACAGTTCCAGGCCACTGGGGCTGGCTGCTAACATCTCCAAAGCCAAAATAAGAGAGATTCTAGCAAGACAAATGTCACAGTCTTAGGTAACATAATCATGTCGCCAAGCTCATGTAGTCTCAGGTATCTCCATACTTTTGTTATATCAGTTAGAAACATCGCAGTCACATCCATGCACAAAGGGAGAGGATCAGAGAACGTTGAACACCAGAGATGGGTACTGTGAGGTCCAAGTTAGGAGTCTCCATATACTTTTCCACACCAAGTATGATGGTCCATCTGTATGTGACCCACTGATGAATTTTGAAATTTCTTTTACCTTTTAAATTGCCAGACATTATCTTACAAATCACCGTTCCCTTTTGTCCATGTTCTATTTTTTTCATTATAATTGCAGTTCCTTTTTTCCTTTTAAATTCTTATGATCCTATTAATAGTCATTTTAGGAGTGTTTTAATAACTCAGACTCTTCGAGTGCTCATTCTACTATTTTTGTTCCTGCAGAATTTACTTATTAGAGTTTTTCCTCCTGAGATTTGTAATTTTTATGGGTGAACACAACCTTAAGAGGATTTCTTTTTTTCCTGTGGGAGTCCTTGTGCACTCGCTGAGTTGTGGAAGTATTTGTGTCTATAATCCTGCCTTTGGTCTTTTGTTGGGCAGCCAGGAGCTTTATCTGTCTAGAGTCTATTTTTGTGTGCTCTGTTTAAGGATTCTCAACATCCAGATAGTTTAAGATGGGTTCCATATCCAATTTCAATATAAGTCCTTTCTATAAACAATCCAGAGAGCTTCTGCGGTCTCATTTCTTACCTATTCTCTTACAACTCCACGTTCCAGTGAGGTGGGACTTTCTGCTTGCCTTCAAGCTCTCCACAGCTTGTCACAGTGCTTCCTCTACACATGGATCCTAGCCGCCATTCCCTTCTCCTCTTCCTGGCAAATTCCTGTCCTTCCTGAATCTCCAATCTAATAGGAATCCTCTAGGATCTTTTCCCTGACCACCCCAGAAAAAGGCCACTATTTTATTCCTGCTCCCTGTCACTTTCTGACTCTCTTTTTGTGCTTATTACTTGACAATATAGTCACCTAAGCCGACACACAAATGCCAGTATTCAGTAATAATGTTCTTAAATCAGGGATTGTCTAACACATCTGACACATCTCTACCAGTGTTTGTAAGACGAATTTTCAATTCACAGTACATGGGGAGTTCAAAAGGTATTTATATGTGTTTCTTATCTTGATATATTTCTTTTAATAAAAATAAATGCTAACCTGTAGGGTGAAGTTTATTATGATACACTTGTAGCAAAGTTTTATTGTCTTTTTAATACAAATAAGCTCTTATTCCTAGTAGTATAACAATGTCAAAAGGGTAGTGATTAAGTCAATCTACATTTTGATTGTCCTTTAGTTATATCAACATAGTTATAATAGGTGCTGTAAAATCTTTATCCATTAATTCCAACGCCTATGTCATCTTGAGATTGGCCTCCACTGATTTGTCTCAAACTTGGGTTTTATTTTTGTTTCTTTTTCTAGTAATGTTGGATTGCATCCTGAGCATGGTAGATCATATGTTTTAGAGACTATGATTTTTTTTATATTTCTTCAAAAATATTTTGTTTTACCAGAAATCCAATTAGTTCATTTAAACTCTCATCTTTGGGGTGGTGCCTCTGTGGTGTGCCTCAGTTGAAGTCTCCACTCGGGTCTTCTGTCTTTAGTTGGACTGCTTGGAGTCTGTCCCACCAGTACCTCTCAGGGCTTAGCCAGAGACATGAGCAGAAATTTCAGAATTCAGGGCTCTGTAGCTCTTTCCTACAGACTTGTAGCTCTCTCATTTTTGGAATTTTCCTCTTCACTTTCTAACTAACCAGTGAGCCTTGACTCCTTTGTCTGGTTCTTCAAACCTGTAAGATTACAGATTTTCTCCTAGTTTTAGTTCATTAAATGGTATTGATTGGAGACTGTACTCAGAAAACACATAGAAATGAAAAACTGAAAGTTACCCACTGTTTTCCTTGCTGCTGAGTTCAATCACCTTATAATCTAATTCAAACTTTTATTTAATTGTGCTCATGCGTTTTTTTTTTAAATTATCCAGATTTTACTTTTTATCTACCCAAAGCTTTGCCTAATAGGAGTTACTTTATTATTACCAGAAATTGAAACTGTAGTTTTAAATAGATAATCTGAAACTGTATTAATGTAAGTATTTTGTCCCAGCAAAAGGGATGTGATTTTGTTTCTGACTTCTGCACTGACCAGGTCACTTCAGTAGAGTGGGTTTACTTCTGGACATTACAGTCAAATGAAAATGTTGATGGCTACCAGGGCCTAGATAAAAGCATTTTAGAAACAGTGGAGTGATAAAGGAATGTTTTCTAATGAAAGAGAAGTCTTAAAGCATGAAGCTATCTTTACACATTTCAGTGGTTATCACAGAAATGTGAAAGTACATTTGTTCTGTGTCAATACAGAGAGGAGAAATAAGATTAAGGGGTAGGATTTATAGGAAGATTCCAACTCAGAAAAAGGGATAATAAGTTAACATTAGAATTGTTCAATAATGTAATTAATTGATTTTCACCATAATGAGTTCCCACCCCTGAACACCCTCACATAGAACCTGAGAGACGATATATCAGAAATATTGTAGAAGACACACTATGATTGAGAGAGAGATATGTACCTGAAATTCCTTAAGTATCTATGATTGGTCGACTAAGCAAAACTAATACACTTTGTGCACAGTTAAAATTGTGGTGTTGCTGGGCACAGTGGCTCAGCCCTGTAATGCCAGCACTTGGGAAGCCGAGTTGGGAGGATCGTGGTGCGTTTCAGACCAGCCTGGGTTACAAAGTGAACTCAAGAACAGCCTGAAGTGCGTAGCAAGACTCTATCTCAAAAAAGACTAAAAAATTAAATTAAATTAAATTTTAAAAGATCGTGATGTATATTACTTATGGTATAAAACTGTGGTCTAGATTGAGAAAAGAAAATTGAATATTTTAATTAAAGGAAGTATAGCAAAAGGGCAAAACGCTTTACCAAGATCACCTAAAACTTTGGGAAAAGGTGGGATTGGGAAGGATATATCTGGAATTCTCTGATCATGAATCCATTCGATCATGTTGTAGTAAAGAAATGCTTCAGAATGAGAAATCACTGTATTTTTAGTCATACTGATTTATTATGCTGGATGCTCAGAAATTCAAAACCAAACACCATCAACTCTGGCCTGTTTACCATCTGAAAGACACCCTTGTCATTCAGAGTAAGAATAAACTGGACCTGGATGCTTGTCAAGTGATATGAAATTCTTCTTCATGTTGTAAGATGAGTTACAGAACTCATTAACCTAAGACAGTGAATCAGGAAGTAAAAATCAGCACAGTGCAGCAAGGACTTGGAGTCATTTATAGTGACAGAAGCCTAAAGGCTTTCTAGAGAGTTGGAGTTATGCTTAATTATAAAGGCTGATGTCAAGGACAAGGCAGACTGGTCCCCATCCCCGGGCTTCTGCTGCAAACAGAGCAGTGGCCAATGCATGGCGATTTTACTCTGTATGGCAATTTATTTGTATCCTGAATCTGGCCTGCAGGAAAGAGACATCCAGAATGACATTCTCTTCAAATTATAATTTTAAAAAAGCATTCACTCATCACTGACTTTCCACTAATTAGCATTCATTAGGGAGGAAATATGGCACTAGATATTTTTCCGAAGGAGACATGCAAATGGCCAACAGGTATATGAAAAGATGCTCAACATCACTAATCATCAGGAAAGTGCAAATCAAAACCATGGTGAGATACCACCTCACATGTGTTTGGATGGCTGTTGTCAAAAAAGCAAATGAGAACAAGTGCTTGCGAGGATGCAGAAACATTGATACATTTACACACCGTTGGTGACAATGCAAATGTCAAAACCACTATGGAAAACAGCATGAAGTTTCCTCGAAAAATTTAAAACTGAAGTATTATGCAAGTCAGTAACCCTACTTTACACTGAAAAGAATTGCCCTCAGGATCCCAAAGGTATGTCTAGACTCCTATGTTCATTTCAGCATTGTTTCTAAAAAGTCTTGGCTTTTTAAAAATATAGAAACAACCTAAATGTCCTTCGAAAATGAATGGAAAAAGAAAATATGGTATACACGTACAACAGAATCGTATTCAACATATGACACAACAGGACATCTTAACTGAAGCCAGCCAAGCATAGAAGCACACATATAGCATGATTGCATTTCTATGAGATAGCTAAAACAGTCCCACTCATGGAGGAGGAAAGTAGGTTAGTGGTTGCCAGGGAAGGGGAGAGAAGGAAATAGGGAGCTACCATTAAAAGGGTACATGGATCTAACAGCACTGTGTTGTGCATTTGGAAATTTGTTAGGAAGGTAGATTTCATGTTTATTCTCAACACAGATAAAAAATATTTAAGAGAATATTGAAACATTTAAATGGAGGGAAATGCATATAATACAAATAGTTCTTGCATGTTATTTTGGTGCATTATCAAGCCTTGAAATCAGATCTGATTTAGTTCACTAACCTATTTTCCTTTCATCTTTTCACACATTAAGATTTCTGCTTTACCAAGTATAATTAATGTTCTTCATTTCTTCATGTGAGGTCATTGCAGCAGGCTTTCCAGAAATCGTGGGACCTACACTTTCACCTTCAGAATGCATTTCTTTATGTATCCAAAATAGAATGCAAACAGGCAGTAGGAAGAAATGAATCCTGCCTGGGAGGGGTAAAGCTGCTGAATTGTTTAGCATTAAGTAGTAAACAATTATTAGAAATAGGCTGATGTTTGCCATGGAGTAAGTAACTAACCATATTCTATTGCATTCTTGTTACTTGTCAAGTCAATCTTATTGGCAACTAACATCACCCTGTAATGGTGATCGCCTTCCTAGCACAGCACTTAAGGAGACTGATTTTTTAAATAATGCATTTATATGTTCATCACCATTTATTGAAAGGCTATTACAGCAAACTCTTAAGACAGGCAGGGTAAACTACTGAAATATAATGTACACAGAGGCTGTGATCCTGCCCACAAAGAGTTTAGATAAGAGAAGAAGCCCATAGCTCCTTGCAAGGTTTTTCAATTTTGTAAAACATGAAAAGATTTGAAATGTGCCTATCATGATGTGTGTTAGTTATATCAAGGATGAGAATATTTGTTGTCCAAACTGGGATAACAAACTTTGAACGCAAAAGGAAATGCTATGAATAATGATGCTAGGACAACAGCCTACACTGGTATCATCCCAGGCAAACTCAAGTTGACTGCACCTTGCTGTCATTTATTATTTCCTTTATATTTTATTCAAGGTGAACTTTGGGCAGTGGATCTATTAATCAAAAGCAAAGTTGTGACCAATCAAACTGAAAATTGTCCACAACTGTATATAATCCTGTTTTCTAATATTAACATGATGTGATTTTAATTTTTCTTAGTTTTAATTTTCAAGAATGCAATGTATATTGCCAAGCATGGGAGCACACTCCTGTAATCCCAGTAATTGGGAGACTGAGGCAGGAAGATTGCCATGAGTTGAAGGCCAGCCTGATCTGTCTTGTGAGATCCTGTCTCAAAACAAGATGAAGTAAATAAGTTTTTATGAATATGAACTTTTAAAAGTGACCTATATTGTATTGCTTTTAGGAAATGAGGCTACAGATCATTAAATACTTTAGTGTATGTTTTTGGTAAGAATGAATTGAATGGTATGCAGAAAACTAGATACACGGGGCAAGAATTTAATATTTGAAGAATTTTAAATGCTAAGAAAACTGACTTGAAATTGGTAATTGTTTAATATTATTTATTTCTACTTAAAACTTACACGACTTGTAATATTTATTCATGAATATCTATATCTTTCCTAATCTTTATAATATTAAAAATATTCCTTTTTTAAAAAGCTTATAAAGACTATAACTGTTAACCTGTTCTCATGATAGTAAGTACTAAAACACGGATTAGTTTCATGCAAATTGTAGAAATTTATTTAAGATTGATTTTATACAGAAGGGAACGAACAAATCAAATATGACATCCAAAAACAATATATTTGTATTGAAATGTATTTCATCATTCAGAAAGCATATTCATCATTATTTCATTGTCAATTGAATTTACTTTAGTTTCCTAAAAGTTCTGAATATCTGTTATTTCTATCCACTTGCCTTAAGATTTCTTTGATAATCCAATGCTTATAACAAGATAAGATACAAGAAAACTGAGGCACTCTATATTTGTTATTCTAAGTGGCAAAATCCATACTATGCCTGATAAATGATAAAAATCAACATAGTTAATACCTGAAACTCTGGGGAAAATGTATTTTAAAATCAATATCTTCCTTTGAATTTTTCAATAGCCAGCATCAGTTGGATATATAGTTGCTAATAAATGTTAACTGATCAATATGATAGATGAAATGTTTCTGATATTCACAGTGACAGTTTCTAGCCTCTGTGGGTGGAGGAGAGGTACTTATTTAGTCTCCTGAAATTAAGATGGAAAAGATTGTACATATTAAATTAGTGGATGAATGAATGGCACGTCCTATGAGAGTGCGTTTATTTCCAATGAGTGGTGAGGGCAAAAAATGTTTCACACAGAAGAAATTTGATTCAGAACATAAGAAATGAATAGACATTTTCATCACAAAATAAAAATGCATTTCCCCTTGACATGTTTTTTTGTTTTGTTTGTTTGTTTGGTATCAAAGAGTGTTACTTTGTTTTTCACTGGTGAACTTAATTTACAAATAAAATTGTGTGCCTCTCAGCAGAAAAGCTTGGAATGCCTATGCTTTTACTAACACTTTTACTAACACTTACTAACAGTATAAGTGCCGCATTTGATTAATAATAATCTTTTTTACCTTGATGATTATTAGTTCTTCTTTCTATAACTGCATTACTGTATTTGTGAGGATAGAGCAAGGAAAACCTGAAAAACAACCATTAAAACCACAAACTTCCTTAGGAATCACTGAACAAGGCTTCCAGCTATGAGAAAGGGAAGGAAATTAAAGGGACTGGGCCCCAAAGAGAGTCACTGATTATCAAGGCAGATTGTTGACAAGGTCCTAAACCATTAGAGAGGAAAGTATCCCGAGGGAAAACAGGTGGGGCCCAGAAGCAAAGGAGGATCCGAGAACGAGCTAGAGGAAGAGCAGCCAGGAGGACTCAGAGATAGGGAGGAGCATTTCTACCTTTGCTCTGAAAACGCCATTAATAAGCCCAAAGCTGATCATTTTTCACCAATCTAGTTGTCAGAAAAGCCTTACAAAGCATTTTTCAAAGGTTCTCCCCTTTCTAAATTCAGTCAGTTTGAAGGGTTTTGTTGTCTACTCCCTCCTCATTGCCAGTTCATCCTTCCTCGAGGCCACCTTCATCTGCAGTAACTGCTCCCTGTGGGACAGCTGCCATTCTGGGCTTTGAGGCAGGAAATCCAGTATTCTGTCCTTTCATACATCCCATGGCGATGCAGAGAGCTACTGGAGTCAGTGCCTTGGTGTAGCCCTGGATCAGAGGGATGCGACCATCTTCCCCAAGTAACTATTTTATCCAGCAATACCTCTGGCAAGGCTAGGACATGGGGAGACAGAAAAAAGGGCAGATAATGAGTGAAATATAATGTATGATCCCTGCCATAATAATTTCAAAAAGAACTATAATTGCAATATAGAGAAAAAGAGAAACTATAAAACATACCAAAACCAATCAGTTCTTAATCTATGTTACTAAGTGAAAGCACAGTATAACTTCACAGAAGTCTGATCATTATGAAATACTGCAACAGGGGACGTTTTCATGGAGGAAATGGGAATTAAACTAGGCCATGAAATATGAGAAAGATTATTTATAGGACAGAAAATGAGAGAGCTTTCAAAATAGAAAACGTGCCCTAAGTAAAGGCGTGATAGTGGAAAAAAAAATCAGATAGGTTGAAAAGCAGAGACTTTGTAGACTCGATTGGAACAGGCAAAAAAAAAAAAAAAAAGTGCTGGAAAATAATGAAATGTAAAAGTGCATAATTAAGAGTAGGACTAGTTGAAGGATTAAATTGCTCAGGCATCTGTGAAAATTAAGCCAGCGATGGAAGAGTCTTTCTGTGATTCTGTGATATGGCCTGTGCTATGTTTTCCTCTAAAGTATTTCCTACAGCTTTTGATTATTGCTGGTTTCCACTTACTTTCTGTCTAGAAAGGACCTGTCTGTCTCAGACTGTCACATACATAGAGTTACTCATAAACAAGAGAAATTTATATCTTGCAGTTCTAGTAATTTATATCTTGCCATTCTAGATCAGGGTTTTAACAGATATAATGTTTGTTGAGGTCCTGCTTCCTGGGTTATAAGCGTCTCTTTCTGTGTCCTTGATTTGTGGAAGGAACGTTCATGAGGGCTCCATCCTCACACCCTTATCACTTTCTAAAGCCACTATTTCCTCACACCACCACCTCAGGGTTCAGAATTTTAAGGGGACACAAATACACTATAGCAGGATATTATCCCAGAATAGTACTGACTTTTTAAAATGATGGATTTATCATCCATAAAAACTTCCCAGTGACATTCTTAGACTTACTCTTTTGTATTGGAACTCAATAGTTCTAGAGCTTTATTAAAAGTAATATGCAGACAGGAAGTATTTCTTGAGCTTGTTTTTTTTTTCAACAAGTTTATTAATACACATATTATTTAGCTCAGTTTTTTACTTTTCTAATTAAAAGTTTTCTCCATGCGTAGTTTTGTTACTAAATCTTGGTTTAAGCCTTTTAAAAAATTCATCTGAATGCTTCCTAATGTTCTTACTCATTAATTAAAATTTAAGGTCCCTGATTCTCTCTATTTCTTCCCCTTTCCTCTGAACCAAAGACATGTTTTGGTCTGGGGAGGTTTGGGTATAACCAGATTAAGACTCTCATCATGAAAAATTGAGCAAATTCCTTGACTTAGTACCATTAAAAATGAGTCCCTGGAGAAACAGACTAATGTTATTATTTATTGTCTTTACAGTACAAAAAAATTAAGAAATGAGAAGAAATGATGTTTATTCTCATTAGAAACTGTCCCAGGTAGGTTGATCTTACACAGAGTAGTGCTTGGTTTGAATGTGATTAATGCGATCTATTTTCAGAGATAAGGAAGCCAGAGATTACGAGGGCATATTCTTAATCATTTAAAAGATGTTAGTACAGAGAAAACCTCATGGACTCAGGAATCAGATGACCCCATTCTTCCTTTGGTTTCTCTTTGTGCCAAGAGTAATGTAACACTTGGAGACTGTTTTGAAGCAAACTGCTTTACCAGAAAATTCTAAAGTGTTAATGTTTCCTAATTGTAAAAGGGTTTTTTCAAAACAGGTATGATTACATATAGTCATGCAAATATGTAAGTTTTTCATCAGACCAACAATGTCTAGGACACTCTGATTTCTCAAAGAACAGTTCCATGGGCAAATGAGGACTATAAATGGGAAAGAGATTATAAAATCTGTTCTACAGCTGTAATAGGATCTGGTATCTATTTATTTCAACCATTAAGTCCTGTGAGTGCTACAGCTAATCATGTTGGCCATATGTAAATTATCCTAACTTGCAGCTTTTTTAAGGTTGAAGGTTGTGTTTGTTTGGCTGGTTTAGCAACATTGCCACTTAATTACTGATACAAATGTTCTGAAATTATAGAAGCCAATATAAGCACCTCAATTTAAAATTTTATTCACAGAGCCCTAAATAATGACACTGAGGTTCTCATGCAACCTATGAGGTGAGCTGAAGAGATGTGACTTCTGTGTATAATTAGTCTCCTCCCTTGAAAGAGAAGTGGAGCATTTCCAGGGTCTAGATGTGGCTGGGTTGGACAAGCCACTCCTCTTTTGAGGGGAAGAAAAATGTACATCTCTATAAAGAGGCACTCTGAGATGTAAAAGGTGGATGGCAACAAACATGGAGGTTAAGAGCAGGCACTTGAGTGCAGAGAACATTTGAGTGGCCCCTCTACCTCTTTAAATTCAATATTTTGCGCAGGAAGAGTAGGCTGCATGCTGTGTGTTAGCTTGCATAGCTAGAACACAGTATAATAAGAGTACCATCCTTGGTTCAATTCCAGTTCAAAGATGTGTCCACTGGTTTACTCATTCCAATGACTGCGAGTTAAAATCATAGTCACCAGCTCCTATGTTCTCCTGATTCAGAATGAGAACTACTTCAGTCCTAATACACATATCTGTAGTCTTTCCCCCTCCCCAGTGTCACCCAGGTGTATCAGGGAGATGCAGTTTCCAATTTATGTTGGAAAGTGCCACATTTGTTTTATAAGGCCACTTAATTTTTCAGTTCTGCACACACACAAAAATTGAGCATCTGCAAAACACCATAAACTCTGAAGATGACAGAGAGAAGAGAAAAAAAGGGTGTGTTCTTTGAATACAGCCTTCCAAATACTGGAAAGTGTAGGTCTTGAAATCACACACTAATTAAAAAGGTTAATATATCATAAATTATAGGAGTCCTTAGCAGAGAACATGCCAATTTGAATTTTTGCTCTTGTAAATAATGTTAGACTTTTTAACGCACTATAGATATGTAGTGCTGTCTTCCTTTTTTTTTTTTGTATGGTAGCATAGGAGAACCTTTCTATATCTGATTTTCTATAGGCAGTAAGGTGTCATTGCATTGAGACAATTTGAATGCATTTTAAGAACTATTACATCACCATCCATATCAACAGGCATTTATTGAATTCAAACTTGTATACTTTATATTAATAATACTTGTATCATTTATATCTAGTAAAATGTGTGCATATTTTCCCATAAATAATGTTCAGATCTTTTTTTATTTACATTTATAACAAAATTGGAACTACGATATACTAGATTTGAAACTCAGTGTTTCAAAAGGAGTATAAAATGGCTCTTCAGTTTTCCCATGCTCCTGGAAGCCTTATATTCTTTTGTCAATCAGCCAAATGTGAAAGGCCTCCTTAGTATGCCCCAAAATGTTCTTCTTTGTCCTCAAAACAGCATGAACTTCTATAGTCAGAGGTAAAAGAATCAATGTGTTTTGGGAAGCCATGTATAAATGCTATGGCATCCAAAAGCATTGAGCTACTTTTACTGGGAAGTTGGGAAATAGATGTATAATTTTTAATTATGCATAAACTCCAAACTTTCTATCAAAGTCAAATTATGCTGATGTTCATCAAACCTACGGTAGGCATTGATTCAAGAACCTGCTGATGGAGTGAAAATGCTTGGAAACTTGTTAACAAGAAGTACAATTATCTACATCTCAGCAAATAATGCCAGAGTGTCATATAATATGCTGAGCTCAGGCGGTCTGTGGCCAATGAAGATCTCTTTCTTTGCTTCACTGTTAATATTTACAGTTGGAAGCAATACATGGCTGCAATCTAAGCGCTACACCTAAAAAGGGAGTTGATGTCTTGATACCTTGTTTCCTGACACTGTGAAGCACTGAAATAGCTACCTTCTTAATCATCGCCTGAGAACATTGTGTTAAAACTGGAGGGTAGCACATGGCAGTTTTATACAAGCAGCAACCCTGGGAGATTTTCTGCATTGTTTTATTTCTTGATAGACATGGTGGGTATTAAAAGCACAGGCTGAAAGTTGTGAATTTCTTTGTTCTCCTGCTGAATTTTCCAGCTTTGTACAGTGTATATAGAGACAGCTTACCTCCTGGATACCTACTGTGGGCAAGGTCACTTCCTAGAACTCATAAACAAAACTCACCCATCCGTCAGCCTATTTTATTGAAGTTTCCTCTCACAGGTAAAGCTCTAAAAAAATTATAAATAAATAAACCAACTTCAATAAGCAGGGAAGCATGACTAGCTATAAAAGCTTTATACAAAGTAAGAGAGCTGAAATATAAAATCACCATTGCTGCTCTTCTGTCAGTGTGTAAATATGCCAACTAAGGGTAACAATTGATAGATTTAGGGTTCCATCTATCTCACGTTCTACCTAGAATGCAACTGTGTGTAACCAAACAAGTTCTGTTAATCTGGATACTGAATCTGCACTCACTAGTTGTGGAATCTTAAGTAAATTGCTTAAGTCATCTTTTAAATAATCTCTATATCATTAGATTGTTATGATAATAAGGCAGCTTCTAAAATACCCAGAACATAAGACCTCAGCGTCCCCTTTTCCTTATACATCACCTTTTAGTTCTAAAGTATTTTTACAGCTAATTCTAGATAGAAAATGAGCTAGATATTGGAAGAATGAATTGCCTGAGTAGGATACACAAATAGTCAATGATTTAGTTGTCATCTTTTTAGGAAGAATAGCATATTTACTCTGGGTTCCTGAAACTAGGACAAAAATCTTGAAAAAATAGTGGCAAACCAATTATAGTAGGAGAGAACAATGAAACCAGGTGTCAGAAGACCAGCTAAGAATGGCTTAAGAATAAGAATGTCTTTTAATACCATAACGATTTCTGCTCAGTTCTACCACACAAAGAAGCCCTCGGTGTGAGCGGAGCGCGCGGCGACTCCTGCTCTCCCGTTGGAGTCTCAACGGCTCCTCGTGTTGCTCATCACAGCAGATGGCTTCCTTTTACACCCAGCGCTGTCAGTGGAATGTAAATGTGTCTCCTCACAACACTGAAAATACTGAGGCTGTGTGTTTAATCTGCGCCGTGCAGGCAGAATGACCCTGAAAAGAACATGAGCACAGAGCACGATGGGAGAGTTGGCATCAATCCTCATAAACAGGATTGGGGAGGATTTTTCAAGCCGAGTGACTAATCACGGCTTTCTTCCTGGAGCTCCTAACACAGCCTTATCCCTGAGGACAAGCAATCTAAATGGTGACTGAATAGAAAAGTTATAGACCCAAGGGAAATATTTCTTAAAGGGTGGAGGAGTGTTAATCTGGGGTATGGGAAAAAGGAAGAGGGAATTGTACTGTATCACTATATTGAAAAGACTCTGTTTATAGTTTTAATTCTGAGTTCTAAGTCCCTTGGGTTTAAGAAAATAAAGTTTTCCTGAGTTTCAGATTTTTCAAGTTAGAAAGGAGAATATTCTCTTAGTAATTAATTCAGAATTTAGGTGAAAAAGGAATGTAAATAACTCAGTATGACACAGAATATAAGAAAATACTGTCATCAAGATTTTCCAGAAATAAAATCTCACATTTTGATAATATTAACAGCAAATTATTAGAATCAAAATATAATAAAGCACATTAGTTGGATAATCTAATTATCTCTTAAATGGGTCTTTAAGCTTTAGGAAATAGGATCTCTGGTCTTTCTTTTATTAAAACAGTCACTAAAAATTAACCAGTGGCAAAGAAGAGGAGTTTTGTGCTTAGAACTTTTCTTAGGAAAGGGACATTCTCATTCTTTCTTGGACAAGAATCTCTTAGACTATTATTTCAAAAACATATGAAACACGTGTTTGAACATCATAGTTACTGTATGTATAGCACATGAAACACATTATGAACATCATAGTTATTGTATATATAGAACATGGACTTAGATATCCCAAAATATAAAATAACCATTTTGGTTATATTATTCAATCTGATTTTATAATGAACTCTTTAATTCTGTGCTTAATTTATACGTCAAGCAGTTTCAGTTTGGCAGTATTTCTAAACCAATAGGAAAATGCTGTTAGCCCTTATTTTGATCTCCTCCAAGAAAGAATGCTTTTGATGCCTCTGTAATAATGTAAATATATCCTTTCTCTTAGTTGTGTATTTGGGCATTTAGGCAAACCATTAGTAAAGTCAAATGTATGTGTTATTGTTTTTTCCCCAATCCTACTAACTTTAAAAATTCTAGACTTTTACCAAATGGTTTATTTGGAATTTAAAAACTGACTTCTGAGAGAACTCTTTAGTAATAAAACTAAATGCTATTTCACTAAGTTCTCACAATTGCAAAAGTTTCCATCATAGCTAGGTGTCTGATACTTTGGTGTTTTAAAGTTGTGACAAGCTCATAGTTCTAGCAATGTTCATTTCAGATCTTTGCTGCTTTGTCCCTCCTCCAGGCCCCTCTCTTTAGACATAAGCAATCACAAACTATTTGGAAGAGAGAAGGTTGGCAGTGAAAAGCTTGATGTGTATCTTTTATCTTCCACAAGGCAGAGTTGAAACCTGGGAGTCTGATAATTTGATGTAAGTTGACAGTGACAGTAGGAATGGCTACTTCTGATATTATTTAAGGGAAGACATGGGGTATAGACATTCATCAGCAAAACACTAGAAGAGAGGGTTTTTATGTCTATGTTTACTTTTTAAAATAAGAATAGAGTAAATGGCACAATAGATTATATAAACAAGGGCTTCAATGACAAGCTGTCAAAGTTAAAATAATGCATTTTACATGGGTGACTTGATGCTACACTTTATCACCTCCATGAGGGGAGCCAATTTAAGTGTAGTCAATAAAATACAACCTGAAGGGTTGGGTTTGGGGCAAAAGTGACAGGGCACAGCAGACCTCAATGACTTGGCATCCGCTTCTGCTGGGGTGGGACCCAGCAGGAGTTGGCGCTGCTGCATCTGGGGCATGTCGCATATTTAAGCTCTATTTGATTAATAAACACTTATGCAGGTATGTCAGAAGGGATGATGCAGTTGGCCCTGATCCAGTGCAGTTCATGCTATGGTAATTTAATGCGGGGCTGAGGTATAAGTGGAAACTAGCTATTCAGAAACTGGATTTACTGCAGTCTCACAACTGTTGAAAATTAGACTACATGTGCTGTAAGTTAGGGGTTACCAGGGTATCTCATTATAGGAGGCTGTATTTTTTAGAGGCTGGAATCTTTACTGAATTATAGAGGGACTTATCTGAATAAAGACTTGGTCCAAATAATTTTCTGATAAGTTGACCATAAATCCTCAGTAAAATAAGCTTGGTGTTCTCAGCGTATCTGTTGGCTTTTTGATCATTTTTATGGCTTCTTTTTTACTGGTCAAATTATCCTTATATTCTCCTAAAGCTCCTTTGACATGGATTAAGTCAACACAAACCTATAGACCTTCATTACTTTGGCAACTGGTTTTGATTTGGGGGCAATAAATATGATAACACAGACTAGATTACCTTTGCTGAAGGAATAGGTGATAAGCCATAAGGATGTCAGGGATTTGACATTCTTTTTTCTGCATAATGTGGAAATGAATTAATAACAGCCTTCAACCAACTGAAGAAAGTCAGAAAGTAGAAATCAAAATGAGAAAATCCAATGTAAGGGTTTCAGGTCAACAGTGGTAACACCAGCAGATCATGGGAAGGTCTATGAACATCCGCTCTGTGCCAGACACTGTGCTGGGTGCTGGAAGAAAAGGTGAGGGCCAAATGTATGAGGAAACTAATGTATGATGTGATTTATCCCTTAGTAACTAAAGGAAAGGCCTGAACATCGATGCAAACAAGATTTATTATGCAAAAAATATATAGACAAAAGAGAACTTGGAAGGTCTGGAATAGACAAGGAAGGGATAATAGAACCAACAACAACTGGAAATGAGACAGAGGGGGGAGACGTTCATTATAGAAATCATTTTTTAAAATATTATTTTTCCAATCTTTTGGAAAGAGCTCAAACCTACAGAGAATCAGTGAAAAAGGTATAATGAACATATGTCTACTCTTTACTAGATTGACAATTTTTAACAGCTTGCTATCTTTGTTTTATCTCTATGTACATATTTTTTTTCCTTGCTGATTCAGTGGAGAAGAAGTTTCAGATATCATAGTGTTATACCACTAAATATTTCAGCAAGTATATCCAAAGATAGAGTACTTCTTTCTACAACCACAATACTAGTATTACATTCAAGAAACTTAACATTTCACATATTATCCCTATTCAGAATGTTTCAATTGTCCTAATAATGCTCTTTATTGCTTTTTTAAATACAGGCTACCATCAATTACATTTAGTTGTCACGTATTTTAGTATTTTTTAACTTCAAACTGTCCCTCTGGTGTTTTAATTCATGCGCCTCTAAATACTCTCTTGCTTTTGAAATGAATAAACAGTCACATTTATCAACTATTGTCTAAAATCTATGTACAGTAGTATGTCAGAGATGGAGTATAAAAATATCAAAATGTTTAGTAGACTAGCAGAAGATTCCTAGCATGCACACAAAAAAAGAACTAATGTAATGAAGCTGGTGCATTTCAACTAACTGGTCCAGGTCATATAGACTAGGATAGAGGCAATATACAATGTCCATGCGATTACCCACTGTTTCGCTGAGGCAGAAGAAATAAAGCCTCTGGGAATGGCGTGTAGGTGGGTTATGTATCCAGGTTGGACAAACACTTTCCTGGCTGTGGGCTACCACTCCCATCTGCATTTATGGCTCTCCTAAGAGACTTACCTTCTCTGAAGCTCCCTAAGCAAGCTGGAAAGTTAGAGCATCATAGCCATGCTTCTTGTTCCCCATAAAGCAACTGGGTCATGGTGTTCCCTTCTGCCTAAAGTACCCTTCCACTCTTTATTTCATCCTCTGGCAACTTTCTATGAAGAATTTAAGGAAGTCAGCCTTCTTTGCTCCTTGCCTTCTTCATTCTTGCCTCTAACCCAAAGCCTCCCATGCAAACAGTGGTTGTGTATATAGCTTCTCCCCACCCCAGGCACTACTACTAAATAGTGAGTTTATCTTTTTTTTTAAACAAAATGACTATGACCTCTGAGTATGCTCTTTGAAACTTTGAAGGCATGCAGTAAAACAGTATTGAGTGAATGATTTTCACCACCAAAAAATTTCTGCGTTATGTAGAATCTTTCTTTCAACTGAAAAAATTTAATAATGCATTAAACAGAGCAATGAGCATTACAAGTGTGTGAGTCGATAACCATTGATCACTCATTTTGTGCAAAGCTCTGCATTTTGTATTATTGGAAAATGCCAGTAACAACAGACACCTTTTCCTTCCAGTCCTGATGGGAGGAGTGCAGTGTTTGGCTTGACTCACAAGGAGCAGTAATAACACATTCAGGTACACAGTATAAGTCATACAGTACAGCTACAGGTCTTCTAGGTAATATGCTGGCCCTGGACATACTGTAAAAGAGACCTGAGGAATTCAGAGTCACACAGTTTCCCTGGGGAGACTTTGCAAAGATCAGAAAAAGACAATAGTATTCTGAGAAGTCCAGAGGTCTGAGTTGCTTGGCTGGAATGAAGGGTGCTAGCAAGGCTCTGACAGACAACACCCTCCCAAGGAAATGGGGGCTCACTAACAGAGAGCCTTCACTTAAAAATTAGCAATTTTTTTTAAAAATTAGCAATTTAGATTTGATATGCTTGATTTGATGTAATTACTTTCCATGGGCTTCTGTTTCTCTCTCTCTCTCTCTCTCTCTCTCTCTCTCTCTCTCTCTGTCTCTGTCTCTCTTGCTTCTCCCTATAAGGCCAGGTAGGGTATGTAGATTCTCAGGGAAAAGAAAGTAGCTGGAGGGCAATTTAATCATCCAAGTCAAAGGCAGCCATGACTTATAGCTTAGACCAGGGATGGGACTGTGGGAATGAAAAAAACAGAAATCTGAGCAGAATGTCGAAGGACTTGGCTGTGAGCGGTTCTGCGATGGTGCCGTGAGCTGGCAAAGGGATTGGGTTGCAGAGTTAGTGTACTCTCCGCAGCGTTGTGTGATTTATACACCTGAAATCTTTAGCAACTGCTGCTTTCTAAAATAGAAAGAAAGAAGAGAAAAGGGCAGCACAAGTACAAATGTCCACCCAGTTTTTCTGAGAACAAAATGGATCCAGAGAGCATTGAGTTGTGCTTTTAACAGAGGCAAAAGGAATAATTCACACATGGAGAATGAGAACTGGCTGCTACCTCTTTATTTTCTTTTAATCCTCACAAGTGGATTCTGCTTATGTCGGTAATGTTTTTATTCTGTATATGAGGAACAGGAAAAGGTTAAAAAAAAGTAGATTGTTTGCATCTAATTTCACCAAGAGGAATAATATGCAACCATCTGCAGGTCCTCATGATGTGTTGGTCACCTCAGGCTTTATGTGTCACAGTGGTGTTTGCTAGCAGCATCTCAGAGCTGGCATCTCCCCTTCAGAGACAACCACAGCATGAACTTCTTCCATTCCTCTGCCAGGCCCATGCTGAGGTCTGCATTAGGCAAAACTCCCGAGAGGGAGACTTTCTGTGTTGAGAAAGCCTGCAGCTTGCTGTGTGCTTCAGGCTGTGCTCGTTCCCTTTTACTCCCTTCTGTACAGTGGCTGTTGTGACAGTGTCTCTGTGGGACTGAAACTGTTCCAGGTGCTAGGGAGACACCCAGGTGCAAGGTCAGGTGGGAAAAAGCAAGACAAACATCTCTGTCTTAACAGAGTTGCCCTGGCAGTAGGGAGAAACATGAACAAGCTAGCTATCGTGTGGCACTTCATGCCCGCCAGCATTCATGGTGATTGCAGTTAAGGTGGGCAGGGAAGGTCTTGCTGAGAAGGCAATGCAAAACAGTAATACCTACTTAGTTGGATTATTTGGAGAATTAGGTGATTTCTGCCTGTAAAACATCTGGCAAATGCCTGAACGGGGTCAGAAGAAATGGTTAACTATCATCATTAAACAACAAATTACAAAACAATGGAATCTGAATTTGCACTGCTGGGACCTGGTTCTTGTATGAGAGAGGGACAAGTTGTATTCACGAGGGTTGTGTTCCAAGGAAAACAATGATATCACTTACACCACCTGTTTTCAGAGAGAAAAATATGAAAGCTGTGTTTCCAAACATCTAGCGGTTTGTATGCTTCTTCCTCCATCTGGGATCCCAAGCAGGAACAAGGCCAGGAAACATGAGAGCAAGAATCACAGACGTAGACTGGATGGAGCAAGTTCCTTTTGGCTCACCAGTGGATTTCAAGCCAGCACTGTGCTTCTGCAGAGTACCTATTTGATCATTAGTTGTTGAATGCAGGAATAGATGTGCCCTTTTATGACCAATGTCAGCACATCTCAAGTCTCAGTATAATTGAACTCGTGTCCTAAAAGTCTACAAGTGGCAATATGCTATGCTTGGGTTATTGCACAAAAATGGGTATGAGTTTGATTGCAGCTGCAATTCAGATAGTATCTTTGTGCTAGATGGGTTCCTCTTCCCATTTATCTCCAGCTTCCCCCCATGACGTTTCTAGGCCCTGTTTCAACCTTTTCAGCAGGGCATGCTATGAAAATCATAAAGGTAGATTTCAGGGTAACGGGTTCCCAGCTGGGGTTCCCTGAACTATCCCATCTCAGGCTGAGTTTTCCTCCCAGTATCTATCCTGACAGCTGCCAATCAGCAGAGCTGTAAGGCATTGCAACCCTGTGGTGAGAATTTGTGGAAAAGACACATTCCTTCTGTTTTCAGCAAGGGCCTGCCTGGCTGCCAACCCTTGGAGTGGCTGGAGCTCACCGTGTGTGGTCCTCAGCAATCCTAGGGAGAGCCTGTGTGTTTTCTGAGAGAAGCAGAGCTGCCAGGTAAAGGGATGGGCAGTGCCAAAGAGAAAATGACACCCGCTGTGCCTGAGGACCCCTCCCTGCTCTGCTCCCACTGTCAGTCACCGCACCCTGGGGAAGGTAAAGCAGCCACTGACCCTCAGTTTCCTCACCATTCCCGAGCCTTCTCTTAGAGCTAAATTGCCCCCGTTTTATGCCAAGACACTTTCAAAGTCCTCTCTGGTTTTGCAGTACATTGTGCCCCACCCCCTTGTAACTGTTAAGTGGACAGTATATTATGGTTAAAATTGACTGCTGTTGCAATATGAAATTTAAAAACAAAATTCTGGCACATATTCAATATTACTATGGAAACGACTGTTTCTACCAATTCACTG
The DNA here is from genome assembly GCA_004363535.1 of Dasyprocta punctata. Taxonomy (NCBI): domain Eukaryota; kingdom Metazoa; phylum Chordata; class Mammalia; order Rodentia; family Dasyproctidae; genus Dasyprocta; species Dasyprocta punctata. Next base: position 164,156 of record RJWM01000839.1, on the reverse strand, counting down.
ATAAGATACAGTTCAAGGACTCAGGTCTGTGTGGGAGATTTTTACCATCCACCAAATAGGATCTATTTGTTGCAACAGTAATTCACAAGAACTGCTCTCTGAAATCTTAAATATAGACTATTCCTTTCCCTTCGTGTTTTTTTTTTTTAACTTAGGAGATGATAGTTAGAATTATTTTGGTTTTGAAATGTAAGTGACAATAAGAATTCTAAGTGATATTTTTAAAACCCAGCTTTAAAGTAGTTTTTCCATTAGGTACTAATTTTCATGATAGTACATCATGGCCTTGGTTACTTATGTGACACTGAACACCACAAGCACTCACATCAAATACATGTAAACTGCTTTTGAAAACTCACACAATAGCCGGAAGGTAGCCTATAATCAACAGGTACATCCAACAATTTCACTTCCTATCTTAAAATGTTTGCACATAGTCCTACAGAACTGACATGGAACTGAGTTCCAGAAAGAAATTGAAGCAACTCACCTCACTGTAGTGTTTTCTGGGAGCCAATTTTCATTCCAAATAGAGCCACCATTTTTAACCATAAACATACTTCTGCTAACATTATACAATCCAGGTTCCAAGAGAATGACCTCCATGGGATTAGCCTAAATTCCTGAATTTCCTCACTTTGAGTCAAAGCTCTAAAGTTTCACCTCCATTCATTTGAAAATGTGAGGTCCGCTTTGCCCCAAATCCTGTCAATCTTTATATTTTTGGGGGGCGGGGGTGCTTCTTCTGATGTATTTATTGTTTCCAAGTTCTTTCAAAAACAGTCATTAGTCTGAACTGACAGGCAATTCCTAATAATAAAGACAGAACTGTCTCACTTTTTTTCCAAACAAGCCAAATCATTTTGTGCTTTCAGAATAAGATGAACTGTTTTACAATTGATTAATGAAGGGAGAGCTGACGATGATGGTCCCAGACAACGCTCTCTCTGTCTACCTGTCTGTCTGTCTGTGCCCGAGCCTGCAGAGGGTGGCGCTAAGGCACCCTGCAGCCTTCCCGGGTTCAGCTCCAGGGGCAGGTGTTTCACAGAGGAGTCGCAGGTGGTAGGACTTAGGAATGTCGAGCAGGGCACGGGTGGTCAGTGGGAACAAATTTCTCTGGATAAAAGTACTGAGCAGTAACAGGGACCAAGTTCTTTTTCTGTGCCTAAGCACCATCGAGTGCTATTGAGACACCTGAATGCTACTATTCTTGGGTGATTCTAAAATACAGGAATTATTGTTTCCATTTTATAGGTGGGGAAATGGAATATATAGGCTAAGCATACAAAGTGATAAAACCAGATACAAACCCATTTCTCTCTGTTGAGAAAATATGTATTGTTTTCAGTCCCCCTTCAAAATAAACAGTATAGAACTCCTTTTATGGAATTAAAAATGCATTGATATATGCTTTCAATTTATTCCAGCACACAGTCATCAGGTGAGAGGGTGCAAAATATGTTTGGGCAGTTACACCTCAGAATAGCATAATGATAATCTTGATTTGGATTCTAGATAGGACACAGCCCAGTCAGTGTTTCAGAATGAACCCTCTTTGGGAGAAACAAATGAGAAATTTATTTCATTCTACAGATACAGAGTTCAAAATGATCACATTAAATTATTTATATACAGCAGGCACACCTTGAAAACATATTGACATCAATGAATATAGATTGAAGTGTATCATTTTTTATAAAATTAATTGTTCATAGTATTTTTTTGTGAATTTGGAAGCATTTCTTTTGAGGAAAAGGTTATTCAAAAGTGCAGAGTTAGAAGCAGAACCCATTGAAATAGATCTTTTCCCACACTTGGAGAGTGTATCAAATCAGTTCATGCATCACGGGGCTTTTAATTTTAGAAAGATTAATCCCAGTGCTGTACGGTTTAAACATAGTTGAAGAACATCAGAGCAAAAAGGTCATTCAACCATGGGAATTCAAAGTCAAAGGACACTCAAGAGTACTTTCAAAACCCTATCATTCAACTGCCCCGAATGGTAACAACTTGCCTTATTTAACTGTTAGGGACACTGTTTCATTAAAAACTTAATTTAGGTTTGTAGGTTGGCTCTGCTGATCAAACTATAAGGTACTAAGGTAGTTCTGGTTTATTTTTATAAAACATTGAATTATCCATGATGCTAAATTGTAGATTAATACCTCTTAATATACTGTTGTATGTTGCGGATTTATTAGGGGCAGTGCTTTGTGTATTTTGCATTCACTGGATTTCATTTAGTCCCATTCGTTGGAGTATACAACATCCATTTTATAAGTGATGGAAATGAGTCTCCGAGAGATGAAATAAATTGCTACTGTTCGTGGCAAAGACATGAACCAAACCCAAGCCCCTGTATCTACGCACTAGCTCTTCATTGTTCAGCTTGGGTAGCAGAGATGAAGCCACATCCAAGTCTTTCAATTTGCTTTCTTTCTTATCATGTTTCTGAGGACAGTGAAGCAACTGCAGACAAGGTTCTTGATTACTCACAGGTCACAGGATAAGTGAGGTAAATCTGCTGTCTGCGTCCACCAGAATTGTGGTACTAACAAAACTCAGCATGGGACTATCCCCTCAAGTTCCTCTACCTCTCCCTTTGCAGTGTGGCTGATGAGAAGGTCTAGATGGTCTTCATTTCCCCCAGTGTAATCAGTTTTGGTCCTAATGAAACCAGAAGGGCATAGAAAAGTTCAGAAAACAGAGGAAAACCAAATGTTTCCCGTCTTCATGGGCATAGACATTCCAACTCATTCATCCAAGAGAACAGTCATTTACTCCCAAAGAGGATACAATTTATTGACCAGATTAAGATTAAACCAACATCTAGGAACAAGAGTGTGCATTATCTCAAGGTCGCTGGAAAATACAAAAGGTTAAATTTTCTTTCTCACAAAACTTTAGCCTTTGAAGACCAACTCCATATCTCATTTTTCCCAGCTCAAATTTATCATTGTTGATAAAAGATGTAGTTACTCAAAAAAGCATGACCACGCGGTATGGATGGGGAACATGACCTCCAATTGAGTTAAACTATTTCTCTCAAAAACTACTTCTCTCAAAAACTACTTAATTCTGTAAAACTGTATGCTTCAATCCTAAAGCTCCAATAATAGTTGGGTGAAAATTTGTTGCGACTCAGAATTTTTCACAATAATATGAAAAGGAAGGGAGGGGAGTAATTATGATACTTCTAATTATGGAATAGTTAGTACTATGTCTGTGAACACCTTCTTGGTATCTGAAACTTGATTTTCCCAACTGAACAGTTTTCCTATACAAACTTCTTTTTCCTCTTTGTGCTCAGTTGCCATTAATGACACCCCAATTCACATGGCTCTCACCCTGAACAATGTATTGTTTATTTCCAAAATCTCTCTCTGCCATCCTTTTCCTTCAATTCTCACATCTTTGCAAAATTTGGACCTACGTCGTTTCTTATCATGACTGATAAACTATGTTTTCTACCTCCAAATTTTCCCCCACTTGCACTCTCTCTCATCCTCTTCTCTAGTACCAGAGCCAGATTAATACACAGATCTAACCATGTTATGCTATCGTTTAAGCATCTTCAATGATTCCACAATGGCCACAGAACAGAGATGGAATTTTTGGGTGCAAATGTCTTGACAAGATTCACTTCTTTTATAGTTTTATTCCTCATCAGCTCTTTAAATCCTTCCCCAGTTTAAACATGCACATTCATGGATGGTAAATACCTTTGCTCTCACTGAGTTTCCTACAGTTTACTCAAATTCTAAGGAATTTAATGTCCTTTTATTGTTTTTTTCAAATAGTTGCATCCAAATGGAGGGTTTTTTTTTTAGAACACTTGAACATTCATTCACTCATCCTTCAAAGAATCAAATGCTTCATTCCAGTTGTACTCAACCTACACCTCAATACAATTATTTATGACATCATAACACGTGATATATCACTTGTATATGTGCATCTGTATGTCTTTTCCTTTTATCCTATGCCCAAAATCTGAATTCTAGATTCCAAACTCTGATTTATCTTTGTATATTTTATTTCCCAGCCCATAGGAAATTGTTAGTGTGTTGTTAAGTGAGTAAGCCAATGAGCATTTAATCAAGGTTCATAGGGAATAGATCCGAGGTAACATCATGAAGACATTACTGTATTATGTTAACTATATAATGACTTGAACAAAAGCACAGAGAACAAAAAAAGACTAAGGATAGCAAAGACGTTTAAACTGCCTATGATGTTAAAACAAAGCTTCTGTTTGTAACAGTAAATCAGTCTGATAATTGGGCACAGAAAGAGAAAAAGCTGAAATGCTATATAAACACCCCAGAATCAGTGTTAAACAAACGATTATGGGCTGGTAGCACTCAAGAGAGCCTAATATCAGCTCCTCCTTCTCTTTCTGTTGCTGGATGTTTGAGTTCAGCATTGAGCTCACAATTTATTTCATTCACAAGCATTGAATTGTCACAGCAAATCCAAATCAAAGTGATGACTGTGGAAATGGCCTTGGAGACCAGCACATCTTGTCAGCTCTGCCTCTCCAGCAGCCTTTCCCAAAAGACCCTAGTTACTTAATTTGCTTCCTTTCTCAAACTAAAACAAAAAAAATTTTTTTTCTCTCCTTTCTCCTTCTTTCTTTTCCTCTCCTCTCCTCTCCTGTCCCTTCCCCCTCCTCTCCTTTTCCCTCCCACTTCCCTCTCCCCCATCTCATCTCCTCCTCTCCCTTCTCCCCTCTTCTCTCTCTTCTCTTTCTCTTCTTTTTTTATGTGTCCAAAATTAGAACATTGGGCAAGAGAGGAAATAGGGCCTCCCTATAAATTTAGAATGACTTTACATATAAAGAGGTTCCTATTTTGCCCCTGCTGCCACATGAACAAGCTCAGTCACTGAAATTATGACACTGAGTAAATTCAGTAGATATTCATACTACATTTTCAGACTGCAGACCTTAGATGTTGGACATACGATCATTTACACAGCATTTGGGAACAGGACAATGTGACTTTCCTTTAATACCTTGGTCTTTTTCCAGTACTGAGCAGAACCAGCTTGATCTGATGGGTCTTCATTCCAGGGTAGTCCTATTGTCCTAGAACTTAGCTTTGCCATAGAATTCACATCACGCTTACTTCAGTCCTTTCAGTTGACAGGTGACATGACTTCGGACATTCTCACCGCCATCAGCTCAGTGACATTAGTCCTGCTACTCATCCTCTTGCTGGCCGTGGTTGCTTCTATTGTTGCCTCCAACAAGAGGGCAACTCAGGGAACCTACAACCCCAGCCGTCAGGAAAAGGAGGGTGCTCGAGTGGAAATGTGGAGCATGATGCCACCCCCCGCGATGGAGAGGCTGATCTAGGGGCATCGCTGCCTCTCTGAAAAAGGGATCTCCATGCATTGAACATGATGCTTGCATAGTAGGGGTTTGTGACACACCTAGACATATTAATTTACACCTGGAGTTACATTGGAACTGGGGAAAAGGTTTCTTTCACCACCTTAAAGATTTTCATATGGTTCATAATGGTTCATCTTGACACCATTGTTTTATTATAATAACAATCACAAAACAGTGGCTCTGTGCCATTAATTTGAGCTTCCTAATTAGCAAATACATCTTCCAGAGAACAGGATCTTTTCCAAAAATCTCCACTGGTTGTTTCTTAAGCTCTTTCCTCATTACAACCTGGAAACATTATTTTAGTTTGCCCCCTAGCAGGCAAACTCAATTTTTTTAAGCACAGAAGCTACGGGGCTGGGAGGATACGCTTTTCATTCCTTTGATCATGTGGTGAAAGATTTTAGTTTTGTGCTGTGATGAGAGATATACCTTTGTCTTCCAAACATGAATTCAGAGAAATGCATGGGAATGACGCTTGTTTTAAAAAGTGACCCAAACATGACAAATAAAAATTTTAATGTGGTTGTTCACCTTTCTTCCTTTTTTTTTTTTTTTTGCATTTTGTGACATTGTATGTGACAAAAGTAACTTCAGAGAATGAATCTTCCTTTTGAATTGTATCATTTAACTGATTACATTCAGTATCATTAATTTTTATAAAGTGTGCTACTTTCTTCACAGAAATCACAATAGAAAAAATCTAAATTCTCAAGTGTTAAAGATCAAGCTCTTTTCTTTCAACTGATTTTTGATAAATCAGTGACATTACCTAAAAGCAAACATCCCAAAGTGAGATGAACACACCTTAAGGTATGGGTGCAAGACTATCTATAAGGTACAAAGAAGAAATACTGGGCCTTTTATTCATGTATTCGTTATATTTACATATGTTTTGAAGTAGCTGTAATAAGGCCTTACAGCATAATACAAATAAAACAGGAATGTGTGCACACATTTTTGAGTATATTCTCAAAAATTTTTATAGTACAAGTTTCTAAATCTGATCTAGAAAAACCCGTCCGCCCCTATTACTAAAGGACACTTTCAGCAAATTGCCCTCTCTCACACACTGTCCTGGACCATTCTCTTTAGCACCAAGCATGATGTCACATTTCCTTTCATAGGAAATTTTCTTCCATGACTTGCATCTTCACCCATTCCCAACCTCCCTAATCAAGAAAGTATCTGTGACAGAACTGTCCACACTTGAACATTCCTTTTTCTCTCTCCTCATCCTTTCTTTAACTAATTTGCCTTTTCTTTCCACTACTGACTTTCCACCTTGCCAAACAAAATGACCAGTCCTCAGTTCCCCTTTCCCGGTAATTTCAGAACAGTTTGAAACAATTGTCCTCTCAGTCTCTTTGACTGGTTTCTCCTCATCTACCTGAACTCTGCTTTATTTTCCTTTCTATATTGTTTACTACCAATTGAGACTATGTCTGTATAGCCTCTGTTTTCTGTTTCCCCTATCTAGAATTTAAGTTATACAAGGGAAAGAACTTCACACAAAAAGGGAAAATGCAAGTTGCTGAGTTTTAAAAACTACAAACTTAAAAAAAATGAGAGTAAGTTGGCCCCACTGGTATTAACACAGGTAGGAAGAAAGAGGTAATTCCAATGATAACACCATAAAATGTAGAAAATATGTTTTATTAATATTCTTCACTCAGAACAGATTAATCTAGAGTGAAAGCTCAGTAAATAATTTCCTGTATAAATTAACAAACTATGAGGGAATGTTCCAGTTTGTGCCTGCCAGCAGCAATGTACCCAAGATGTGTGTGTTCTATAACTAGATGCTCTGCTACTAAGCCATCATGATTCTGTAGCCTATCTAGTGTATTACTCTCTGGTTTTCCCTCAGTATCAAACAATGACTTCTGTGTAAGTTCAAGAAGATAGATGTCTCTGGCTGCCCACAAATGGAGTGTGTCATGAGACATATTTTATTTTTGTATCACATTACAATTATAACTTCTCAACAGAGGTTTAAGAGGAAAGGACAAAAACCACTCTTCCTTAAAGAAAAAGTACAAGTAGCTGAGTTTAAAAAATACAAACAAAAAATTACAGAATGTAAGTTCATCCTATTGGTATTAACACAGGTAGGAAGAAAGAAGTAATTTCAATGGTAACATCATAAAGTTTAAAAAAATGTGTAATTAACCTGGTTGTTAGCCCTTCTCTAGTACTTAGTTTATGCCTTTGCATAGGGACAAACTTACATTTATATGTATAGCAAATTTGTGAGTTATGAATAAATGAATGATTCCATATGGCTACTTCAAACCCAAGATGCCCTGGTGAGCCAATTTTTTTGAATCTTTGGACAAGCAAAACATTCAACATCTTTTTGCTAGAAATGCTTCCAAGTTACTGCACTGAATGACCTTTAACAGGGGGGCCTCACTTTAAGTAAGCCAGTCTAGCGTCTGTGTCACAAATGGTACACATTTTGGACCATGTGTATTCTTCAATTCATGTTAAGATTGATTTTGAAGATAAACACAGCAATTCTTCTTATGTCATTTGCAAAGTAAATGGGAGGTGGAGTCTGTCCGCCTTCCTCTTGAATCACTTGCTGGTGACTGCTTTGGGCCCATATGACACCACAGAAATGATGCTGTGTAGTTTCAGGTCAGGCCCTGGAGGCTTACCACTTGTTTGCCTTCTCCTGGAAGGTGGCCTGGAGACCCCCCACCTTGAGAGGGAACCTGGGTGAAAATACCAGGTGGAGAGAGAAGTCTGGTCATGCCTTCTGTGCAGAGCCTGTTGTTGGATTCAGGCGCATAGTGACCCACCTGCCACAGAAATTGAACACTCAATTAATACACAGACTTTTGAGAAATAAGAAAGCACTGTTGTAAGCTAAGGGTTAGGATGGCTTGTTACATATAGTTATAGGGAATGGACCAAACCATGCATGTCCATGGGACAATCTAAGGCAATATAAGGTAGTCACTATTGTTTTTTATTCACTGTTCATCTTACTAACTATAATTAATACACTATTAATAAAATATCACAAATACATGCCTTATTTCCCTCCAGGGCTATTAAGTTCAAAGGCAGGTCTGACTTGGGCTTACGGTCATCCTACCACAGTTGTTTGCAGGCTCTGGGGTCCGGCGTAAAGTGGACACAGCTGGCCTATGTCCTGCTCACAGGAGAATCCTGGCCCAGAGCAGCCTATGGGAAAGGCACATCTGGTGTGCAGTAGAAGGAATGACAGAAAGACTCCTTCATGTAGCCTCACATGTGGCTTCTGTGGCCACAGCAAGTGCAAAGAGAATCAGGAAATGGCAAATGACTGTAACTTAAATCACCTGTCAACCTGGCCCCTTTTTTGCTCCTTCACACATACTACTGTTTCATGGATCCTCTTACCTCTGAGATGGAGAGAGGAACAGTCCCACAGCCTAACCCTGTGTAGCCAGAATGATTGCTATTATCAATTAGTGTTAGAGGCAGTAAAGAGCAATAGTCACAGTGTAGAGACGCATAACTAGAAGGCATTGCAGTGATTACAGAATAAAATGAGGGATCCTTTACAGACCTCAAGCTATACTGCTAGAACTCTATCAACATAGCTTGCTGTGCTTCATATGTTACGTCTCATTTAAACCCCCAACATCCCTCTGAAAGAGGAACATTGATCATTTTAGAAGCCTTTGAAGACAAACTGCTTTAAATTTCTGATCTGCTCCATCAAGGTGACCTGAGCTAATTTGAAAAATGGCTGTCACACCTCTACCTCACAGGCATACTTTGATAATTATTCATTTAAACTGTTTAATTGCAAGTAGCACACAATATACAGCACCTGTTATTATTGTTCATATAAAATGGAGTGTTGGTAGGACAAATGAGAAGTGGTAACATTTTAATTGCTCTCACACTCCTATTCTTTCAATCTTCCTTCCCATGAATTTTATGGGTCTGCAAAATAAGCAGGTTTTATGCAGAGAAAGATTTCCTTTTATGTCATCCCTTACCTTAAGATTGTCCCCCCTGATGGCAGTCCCACTGATCAATGCACTTTACCTATAAGACTGAAATAGTATATACTTTCCTCCTCCTTCTTCCTTCTTCCATTTTTTCTTGTCCTCCTTCTCTTATTATTATTACTTTTGTTTTTATTATTTGGTTCTGCCTTTTATGGCTACTCTTTAAATCCTTTTGCCACAATCATGTACTATCATCATCAATAAAAAAGACTGGCCCATGAATCTTGGTTTAAATTATTCTTCTGATGATGATTAGCTAGTCACTTTCACCTGGTTTTAAGCTTTGTAGGAATATGATTCAAACCATGAAGTCCTTAATTTTGGAGTGAATATGACTTTTCAAATTTCAACCTACTTCCAACAAACGTGAAATTTTTACTGTTTTGCATTGCATTGAACAGTGATGACAAAAATGCATGTTTCCAATTTAAACCCATACTTCTGTGATTTAGTATCCAGGCTTTTTGCTTTATGTGGTTCCCCAAACCTGGAAACAACATCTATCAAATATATTTGGCAGTGTTGCGCTTGAAGACGGCTGCTTTAAGAACCAGTCACAGGGTCTCCTAATATGTTGGGCAAGAATCTCTCTTTGAAAATTGCTCCCAAATCCCATCTTCAGCTCTAAATGGAGCATGTTTTGGAGGTGTTCATGGTTTGCAGCTCGGGGCTTTTGCCTTGAAACCGGAGGTTATCCATGGCTGAAATAAGGCAAACCCTGAATGGAAACCTGTGTGTTATTAAAGTGTTTTAGAACTCTGTTTCGCCTCAGCCCTTCATATCATAGGTCTGGATACCTCATGGGACAACTCATTCAGCTACACACTCAACATCTATCTTCATAAAGTTATAAAAGTCATGCATCTTTGGGGCAGGTGTTCCACAAGATAACTTCAATTTAACTTTCTGGTATCAGAAAACTTATTTTATAATGTCAGTTCTATTTTTTAATACCTGTTTTTTTTTTCTTTTTTTTTTTTTTTTTTTGTTTGTTTGTTTTGCGGCACCGGGAATCAAGCTCACAGCATCATGCCTGCCAGGGCAGGCGCTTAAGCCACTGAGCCAAACTCCCGGCCCTGGTTTCTTGAGGCAGGGTCGCACTATGTAGCTCAGGCCAGCCTTGCGCTCACGTTGTAGCCCTAGCCGGCCTCGAACTCACAACGCTCCACCTACCTCAGCCTCCCGAGTGCTGAGATTAAAGGCGTGCACCACCACGCCCAGCTTTAATACCTGTTTTAAAAAGAATTTGCTTTATATTTGAATTATTAGGGGTTTTTACTTTTTCAGAAATGTAACTAAAAGCTATCAAGAGTAGAATTAATTTGAAATTTTTTTATGAAGGAAAATTCATTTAAGGGTAACTTGACCTTGATTAAAGGTTAAATGCTTATTAAAAGGTTTCTTTTACTGGGTTTGCAAAAGTATTCATTTCTTAGATCAAGAATATAAACATCTTCACACAAATTCAAGTTCAAATTTTCCTGAAATTACTTGTTATGTTTCCAATTCATAGTTATCTATGTCTCTGATCAGCAGAAGGGAAGCTAGAGACACCTCTGCACTGGTGATTCAAACAGCACATGGGTTTCAATTCAAAATTCCTCTACTTCAAATACTGATTTAATTAAGTAAATCTGTAGTACCAGTACTTAAGTGTCTCAAATTGAAGAGGGTAAAGGATAATCAAGTTCATCATTATATGCTGCTCTTCTGAAGCATAAAATGACCTGAATTACTGATAAGTAGAGATTCCAATTATGGTGGCTTAGCATTTATTATCATGGTAAAATGAGATCCTTTGTCATAAGAAAAAACATGAAGACTATGTCATTCATAATTAGAGAGTAAAACATGATATTTTCACTTGAATAGATAGAGGGTAACCTAAATCTTTTGAAATGAAATACAAATTCATTCCATCATCTTTTTCTTAAAAAACTGGTCATATTTACTGAAGTTCTAGTTGTTTATAGCAGTAACATTTTGCTTTGCTGAACATTTAATTAGGTTTAGCATCTGCCCTTAAGAATTATTAGTCTAGATATGAGAATATTATAAAAGAATCATATAAGTAACAAAACTTTAATATCAGCTTATATTAAAGAGGAAGATTGGATCTCTTCTCCTGTAATATTTATGTGTGTTGTTTGATCAAACAATGAAACCTAGAAATGATAAAGTTAGGTGAAAAATATTTCAAAATGGCAGATCAATACCAAGTTCAAAATTCAAGATGGATCTTAATAGTGTTTAGGAAAAAATTTGGTTGAACTCAATCACTTTCCATGACAGTCTCTGCTAGTAAGAGTAGACAAACAGACTGCACATTATTTAATCAGTCACACACTCGAAAAAGATTGGGAGGATGCTGTAGTGTTTTACATCACACTTACAAGTGGTGTGCTCCCTTCTGCTACCTTCATCAGTGAACAAAACAGTGGGTCTGCTACAACTTGTACTCTGAATTCCCAAACAGTGAGCTAAACTTTTCTTCTCATTATGAGGTGAGTGGCCTTAGGTATTTCATTACAGTAATACAAAACTAATACTGTTTTTAAAATCTGTTTATTTCTCCTTAAAGCCATGAAAATTAACATGCTGCCCTAGAATGCTAGTCAGGATGTGAAGAGAAGGAAGCAAAGATGGGTCCTCTGTCTTCAAGAATGGGATAAAATACAGCTAGTATCATTTTTCTCCACAAACATATTTCAGTTTTAAAGAACAAGTATTTACAATAAATATATGTTTAAAGCAATATGGAAGACAAAATACCTTGGAATAAATACAAACTTTCTATCTGTACTTAATCACTGTTTAATTTAATCCAACTGAGTGTTGTAACATCTGTGGTATGGTTTGGCCCTGAAAGGTCAGCATGCTAGAAGCCTGTGGTGTGATAGTATTGAGGGTTTTTTCAAATTTTTGTTTCTATCAGTATGTTTGCTATGCACAGTGATTACATTCATTGTGGGAAGCTGGTATATGTGCACAATGTATCTTAATTATTTTTTCATCCCCTTCCCCTCCCCTGCCCTCCCAGAGGCATAGTGGGAGGTAATTAGGTCATTGGATGTATGGCCCTTGGGAGGGATTAATTTTGTTATTGCACAGTGAGTAAATTATTATAAAAGAACAGCCTGGTCCCTAACTCCCTCCTGACTTCCTATCTTTCCAAGTGACCCGTGTTTCTGCTATTGTAATGACATCTGCCATGAGTCCCTCACCAGAGCGAAGTGAATGCTCATTCATGCTCTCAACATTTCAGAGTTGTAAGGTAAATGAATATCTTTTCTTTATATATTACCCAGCCTTCGCTATTTTGCTCTAGCAATGGAAAACAGACTAACATGGAAAACTGGCACCAAGGAGGTAAGTACTTCTTTTAACTGCTCATGGAAGTGTGGGATCAGCTTTGAACTAGGTAACTGGCATCCTACAAACAGTCCTAAGCCAGTAGTGGCTGCACAGCTAAGCTTTATTCCTTTTGCCCACTCTCCTTCTCACAGAGCTGCTTCTCCTGAAGCACTGTAGAGCACTTACAGGGAAACACAGCTGCTGTAGCACTGGATCAGGTCTCCCGTGTTGTCACATGCATGTTCTTCTCAAGGCCCTCCCTCTGTTCCAGACCTCCTTCCAAAGACATCCATTTTTCCCTGGGAGAATTCAAGCAACACTCTTCATCTGTTTCCAAAGGTGGCCCAACTCAGGACACACAGACAAGACACTTGCTCCCTCAGAATCTTTTAGCACAGATGAGGACATACAACTCGGTGGTTTGCATAGGTACGTAAATGATGACAGTCCAGCCACAAAAATATCCTCAGGAAGTTTTGGCTTTTTTACCTGGATTGATGTTAGGTGTACAATGTTCTCTTATTCTAACATAATCACTCTTCGTGATCTGCAAAGAGGTAATACAGTCTAATTTTTTCATTTCAATACAATTTACCTTTCAGTTTTTTTTTCTGAAAAATTCACTTTTCTTGCTATCTCTTCCATCTAACAGGAGGAAACAAACTAAGCCACTTTCTTGGACATCTCCCCTAAATTCTGCAATTCTTACCATCTATCGTGTGTTGAGTTACTGGAGTTAAATTAAGTAAGGGGGTTCAGTGATCTCCACAGTGTGTACTACTAAACCCCAACTCCCCAATTCATCCTAATGCTGACAGATTCAAAGATACCCAGACCTTATATACATTAAACACTTGCTTGCTCTACATGAGGCTGCCCAAAATGCAAGTTTTTTGATAAAAAAAAAATATGGTTTATAAGAAATCCACATAATAATGCTTCCTCATATTCACTCTGAGCAGCAGAATTATTCATTTCACTCATTTACAGATACTTTATCTGAAAGAAATTTGAAAGAAAAAAAACAGAAAATGTCTTGGATTTGCTGCTGAGCATAATTTAATTAATTGAAATTAAACATATCACCTGAAATCTTACATGAGAGAAAAAATCATGGTGGTGAAGATCATGCAAAACATACAGCATAAAAATTTTTAAAAGAAAATCAAAATCAATTATCCTGAAATTGTTTTATACTGCACAGTACAAAATAAATGCTCTTGTGTTGAGGAAGGCACTAATGGATTGAAAAGAGAGAGAAGAGCCAGGTGTAGAAATACTGTTTTGTTGCCATTTTAAATGTGACAAGATCAGAAAAGTTCAAAAAATAGTTCAACCTGCAAACAAGGGTGCTCAAGGCAAATCACAAAATAAGATGCAACTAATTAGTTTGAAATTCCAACACTGCTCACCATATCGTTCAAAATATCCACCGTCTCAAGATGACATCATGACCTGCTTTACAATGTGCCTAAGGTCAGATTTGTTGAGAGTTCTATCAAAAACTGAAATACATAAAAGTTTTAAATGACCTCTAAATTATTTTTTGCTGTTAACATTTTCCAAACCATGAAATAAATGTGTGGAGCAATTGCTGGAACAAACAAAATGTCAGTGATTTATTCTCTTTAAGCCTACAAATAAATTATGGTGTTTAATGTTAGCATTCTACTTCATTAAGAGACACACTGCATGTAGACAGATTTAAATTGCATTCAACAAATCAGGGTGTGGCAGATACTGATCCTTTTGTTCGAAGATCTTTAAAAAGTAAATATAATAATACTCCCTTATACTCTGAGAATCTTTAGCCATATTTCAATGTGGAAATGACTACAGGATTAACTTCCTAAAGGGATTTCAACTTTAGAAAGGAGTCCCTAGCTATTTGTTTGTGCTTCTTTCCCTCACTCGTTCAGCATAACTTCTTAACAATCTGAGAATTTTATCCAATTATTAGTAAACTTGATACCATTCCTTTGTTTCCTGTTTGCAATTCTGGTATAACGTGTAGTAGGACATTTCCTAAAGAACAGATCGTTTATCATACTTATGGAGAGTTGAGAGCTATAAGGTCCTTTCATAGTTCTACTATCTAGAACCAGTAATATTCCATTCAATTTCATTCAACATCACATTATGTAGCGTCTAGTTTGAGCCTGAGGTCATGTTAAAAGCTAGACATTCCACAATGATAAAAAAGAAGACTTGTATTTTCAAGGGAAAACGGGAGACTGCTCAAACAGATCAATGTGGAAACTGAATCTATGTATGTAACGATTAGTGACTTAATTTTTTTCCTTCTGGCTCCTAATGGAGCAAGTTAAAAAGAAAAGCAATATAATTAAACATAATGGACTAAAAAAGAAAAATTCTAAAATTTTCTCAGTTCGTATAAAAATTTGATAATATTCAACATGTACTGATAGAAAAAAAACTCTCAACAACTACAACTATAAGGGAACTCTTCATTGAAATAAAAGGAATTTACAAAAAATCTACAGCCAATAGCACTCTTAAAAGCAAAAGACTGAATGTGCTCACTGCTAAAGTCAGGAACAAGGTTGAAATGTCTGCTCTCATCACTCATAATGTTAAGTTACTAATTCTTCCCAACTTGATTTATAGAGTGAATACAATCCCAAACAAAAAAAACAAACATTAGAGTTTTTTGAAAAGATATTACTAGTAAAATGAAAAGGCAAATCACTGACTAGAAGAAATATTTGCAAAACATGTATCAGGGATTTTTCAGAATATTTTTAGAAAGCCAAATGTTTAGTAGTCAGTAATAAGAGGAGAAAAGACTTAATGTAAATATGGGCAAAAGGTTAGTATATACACTACTTCAGGGAAGATAAATGAATTGTCAATATGCTTTTAAATATTCCCATAATCAGTCATAAGAAAAATATAAATTAAAACCAAAATGAGATACCACAGCACACCTGCCAGAATGGCCGAAATTGAAACTATTGACAATGTCACTATGATAATTGAAGGAACCTATTTATGTGATATTCTCTTTGAATTTGTTATTTTTGAGAGTCTTACTATGTAATCCTGGCTGGCCTCAATATGTAGCTCGAGCTGGCCTGGAACCCAAAATCCTCCTGCCTCTGTGGAGTCAAGACCACAGGAATGTGCCACCACACCCGGCTATGTGAAATTCTTGAAAAGCAAAACTATAGTGAAAGTAGAGCATTTGTAGCTTGAAGCTACAATAAATAGGGAAGAGCGGCAAAGAGACAAAGCAACTTTTTGGGTGATAAGTATTCTAAATCTTGATTTGTTATTTTTGTGACTGTATGTGTATACATTTGTCTAAACTCACTGAATTATAGTTTCAAATACGTGGATTTCTATAGAAGTAAATTATACTTCAGGAAGTTAATGTGAAAAAATGTGAAAGATGCACACTGAAATGAAAAGAATCTACACACACACACACACAAACAATACTAGTGGGTGCTATGAAAGACAACTTGAAAACCCTGTAAGAATTTTCCATCAAAACATCCAGGACTTTTAGTTTACCCTAATCATTTTATGTCAAACATCAATTTTGATACCACAAAACGACTGACAAGTATAGTATTGCCTGTTTTTGTATAGAATAATCCTTTGCAATGTGTCTGATCACCTGTCTTAACTTTTGTTTGTGATTAATAATGGCAAAAATTTTAGGAGGTTTTTTTTTTTAAATACTAAAGTCTATCAGTTATCATTTGCTTAGAAATTCAAATGATTTTCTAACACTATCAATATACAGGAAACTTACAAGATAAAATAGAGCATTGCTAACATCTGTTTCACAAATTGGGAATTTTGCCTAATGGATTGTATCCAATTTGGCCATTTATCAAATCTCAGAAAGCTTAGCTTTTACTTAAAAATATAATTTAATTGCTAGATCTGGGGGGAAACAATGGAATATGGAATATTTTCATGTATTTTTAAAATTCCAAAATGAGTCTCTTAGAAACTAGAGATACAAAAAGTAATTTGTAAATTATAGTGTTTTAAATGGCTGTTACTCCAAAATATCATATATGAAACATTCTTCATATTTAAGAGAGGTTTGATTATAAAACAACAAAACTAATAATAATAGTTTGTCTTTAGAGATCATTTTTGAACATGAGATAAAGGAGTAGGTGACATCTGTGGATAATCTGCAAGGACTGTTCACATGTTCTCAATAAGAATGGCTCCATATTTAAAAAATTCATGTCACACCTTAACTTTAGCAAAATGAATAGATTTGACACCACAACACTCTTGTTATCCTGCAAAACCCAGCAGGAATTTCTCATTTCTGTCCTCAAACACATGCAAATAAGTAAGGTGGGTGGAGAAGGAGGACAAAGATAGTGGTGAGAATGTGTATATATAGAAGAAAGATTATTTGAAAAGGCATTAAAGACTGAGCAGGGGAGCATGAAAAGTAAAAAGAAAAATGAAAAAAAGAGAAGTCAAACATTATTCAGATCTCCCAAAAAGACACCAGGAAATTTAGTACTCAAGACGAAGAACAGAGCAGAGCAGAGCAGGGCCGAGAAGGAAAAATAGAAAAGTTGCATAGATTTGTCAAAGTTATACAATACTTAAAGGGGTTGGTTGAGACAGAACAGGAAGGCCATGGCCTTCCATTTGTGTCCTGTATCTCTGTGTATCTGCATGAGGGGTGCAGCCAGACAGCTGGGTTCAAACCCCAGCTTAAACATTTGATGCTATCAGATTTTAAGGACATCACTGATCCTTTGTGTACCATCGTTATCTTCAAGGAACTAACCACAGTACTTATTCTAGAAAGTAAGAATATGGTCAAGCATCTGCTTTTATGTTTTGTTCTGGTTTGTTTTAAAGTTCTCCAGTTGATTCAAATGAAAATCTAAGTTTGGGGACCACTGGAGTAGATAAAAATCTAAGTTTTTACAATTACGTTTTATAGTTGTAGATACCAGATCACCATGAATTCAAGTCAAATGGACACGTAGGAATATTTTCTGTCCCTCAAATCATATGGTAGCTATTATTTACATATAAAATTCTTAATAAATAATTCTAATAAAAGACACTTTAAAAGCAGAGAAATAAAGTTTCAGGGAAATTAGTGGGCCAAAATCAATAGCAGAAACTGGGGAAGGTTTTTATTTACTTTCCATGATTTAACACCTTACTTTTATGCTACTAATGCTATACTTTTCATTTATGTAGAAATTTTTACATGTCTTGTGATTCAGCTTTAATTCTAGGAAAGAGATTCCTAGAGTCATTAAATCCTTAATTCTAGGAAAGAGATTCCTGTGTATGATGAGTCTATCTCTCATATACAGACCATGGGAAGTACTGAGAAAAATCTGGTGAGGGAGGCTAAGTGTTAATAATTAAAATCAATAAAAAACACCTGAATGTTCAGCTTGCAGGATTCAGAACTTTGCTTCTATGAAAATGAGCAGTTCCACATATTATGGTATTCCTAGGACTTCTGAACCCTAAAGGAAACATTTATTTCAGCATAACTCTCGAATGAAAAGTCCATCCTTCTGCTCCCTGAAGCACCACCCATGCATACTTGACTTTATTTAATCCTGGTCCTCAAACTTTAATTTGGGTCAGTACACATAGTTTTTGACATGAACAGTCCTCTGATATAATAAATGACACACTAACTGCAGCATTTAACTATTTGATCATGGTTTTTAAAGTCTAGTAAGTTCACTGGACCTATCAGTGAAAGTACTCTTCATTCAGGTCTGTTAGATTTAGACTTAAATTTATGCTGTTACAGGGTTGGAGATGGGAGGGTCCTCAGTCCTCAGTCATTCAACCTAGAACACTAAGAGAGATAAACTGACCAATTGTAAAACAAGAGTAAACGCTGTGCAAAATTTGATTGTGACCAAATTTTTATTATATAGCTGCATTGTTGGGTACTTTATTGGTTGGAATACTGAGTTCATCCAATATTTATTTTGCATATTTAAAAAATTCCCGAAGTAATACTTTTGTACATAACATCTTCCTCATAGTAGTCAACCTTGGAGATGATTTACATGGTAACCTCAAGGAAGAAAAAAACAAAACAAAACAAAAACAATAATACAGAAAAACACAATGCTGGGTAGGTTTTTAC
Source organism: Dasyprocta punctata (assembly GCA_004363535.1). Lineage (NCBI taxonomy): Eukaryota > Metazoa > Chordata > Mammalia > Rodentia > Dasyproctidae > Dasyprocta > Dasyprocta punctata. The sequence goes on along the minus strand of RJWM01000839.1, from coordinate 145,252 downwards.
AGGTATCTGTTACCATGCTGAGTAAGAAGTTCAAGATTTTCAGTCCTTGGAAACAGCTTTTCATCTGAAGCCAAAAAAATAAGCTTTGGAAAGGCTCAATTTGAACTCATCATGTGGCTTTTATGCAAAACAGTTTTATGCATGTTAAATTGTATGAGTCATGCAGTTCATATTAGTTGCTGTTTTAGGCACAGCTAAATCACTAGATTCTAAAAATTTAGTTTTGCTATATGATTAGGTAGTTCTCAAAATAATCTAAGAAAGCTTTTCTAGCTAAAGAATGGTGAATGCATGCAGTCCATTTAATGTGTGTGGAGTTTCAATTTGTTCTGTCCTAAACATCTATAGTCAACTAGAGGGTGAACTCACTGATGGACCATATCAAGGCTCTTATCTGAGAATGACAGAGCAGAAATGGAGAAACTTACAAGTTTATCATATCAAAGAGGTAACCATTTGTGATTTTACAACCTACTAAGATAAAAGATTGCATATCTTCAATTACTTCATTTAACTGTGACTTGAAAAAACATAGCATTCTGGACATAAAGCATTCTGTTAACATTGCTGTTCAGTACCTGGTTTTATTTTTTTTTTTTGGTATATTTGCATATTGCATCCAGAGCTACAAATTTCCACAGTGCGCTTGCCTCATTCAAGTATAATAAAAGTAAAAATCTATAGAAGCTTTAAGGTTAAACAAACTGTACATCATACAAAAAATTAACTTAATTTATAGACAGTTAAAAAGTATTGGCAATGCCCTTTATAAATCTTAACAAAGATACATCATAAAAGATGTGACACTCTACATACACGGTCATTACCATACAAATGCCATTTCGATTTATGTGGTACAGAACAAAGTACTTAAGTGTACGTGTGTAGAATCAACACTTTGTACCATAAACATTTCTTTTAAAGTAACAGTATAGTCAATATTAATCTAAGGTACAGGATTTTCTTATTGCATATTTATTGTTGCTGAGGCAGTTAGTTATAATACAGTAATGGAATATCCATAATTATTTTAAATAAACAAAAACATTTTTCCTTCCAACAATATAGACTATATTGTTTCCTTTTCTAAAATCACACAGAACATTACTACATACAGCTTTACACAAATACTGAAAGATGTGACCTTAAGGCATCTGCCTGAAAAGCAGATGTGTATATCTGTATGAACTAAATTATGTAAGAAAAAATATTGCACAAAATACTATTATTCTTCAAATAAAATTTTTATCTAAATTTAAATAATTTCCTATTTCTTGACCAAATCATTATGTTCACTGATTTGCTTAAAACCATTCTGCCTCGTAAAGAAGCTTTAAAAACATATATTAACAACATCACTAAGCTTGATGTAGGAAAGATGTTAACAATGACATAGGATTTCTAAAATCTATTTCCTATATTAAGAAATGTTTTGAGGAAAACTAAATTTTAGAATTCATCTTACATTCCTAAATTTATATTCTGATTTACAAATACCTTCTCGAATTCAGAATCAAACAGAATTTTTACTAGAAAATTTATTCATGAAAGTAATTAATCCTTTCCTGAAAATCCAAATAGAGAATGAAAGCCTATGGATAAGAATATGCACAGATTTCTTCTCTTGATCAGAAGTCTACTTCTCCACTATTAATAAACAACTAATTCATTAGCATTCCTGAATCCCACTACTAAGATATTAGGATAGAATCCTAATTACAGCATTGTCACATACTGTTTCAATTTAAAAGGAAGGGACTGGTTCTGGAGAAAATTATTATGATGATCTTAAACAAGAAAAGATTGGATTCTGTACCAGTAATTCCTAAACTGAGCAGAGTGGCCCTAAGTCTTGAAAAGGAGCATCTTTCCCCACAGGAGGAGGCCCTGTGGCACCTGCTCATCTGAAGAATCAGGTAAAGTAGGACACTGAGCTTCTGAAAACGTTTCTGATTCTGTCCTTTAAAAATGAATCTTAGCAGCGTTATTATAGTTCATGTAATAACTAAGAAAATTAATGAAACTAGAAATGGTATTGTGTTTAGAGGATGGTTTGATTAGACAACTATTAAAAACTTTTTTGGTGATAGAATCATAGTAACATGGAAGCAGAGTACATTATTATTATTATATCATCAACACATTTGTAATTTCTTTTCTTTCTTCAGAGCTAGTTATTTTATTTCCTCACACCTTCAGTTATCATATCTTCTACATGACTTGTGTAAAAAGTCCATAAGTATTTTGTAAATGAAGAAACTTTCAAGGGAAAAATAATCATACTATATTTTGGTGCCTTTAAAAGATATGCCAAAGTAAGTAATCATCAAAATATACCACTTAGCAACATTTTCACTCAACGAAACAACAGCTCCTAAATGTACTCAATACTTCTCTTTCCCCCTGAAATATCATGGGAGCAATATTTATGGGCAGAAGGACAACAGCTAGTATGGGATTCAGAAAAAGAAAACATGACCTAATTCAGAGGTCATATAAAAGACTATGGACAAAGCCTTAATTTACACAATTGTGTTGTAGATGTTGTATTGCTTCTTTGAAAAATAATTTAAACAAAGAAACTTACAAAGATTTGTTAGATTATAACAGAAAATATGAGCACAGTAGAAAGTAATACTTTTGTTTGCTTACTCAGGAACTCACCCTAATTTCACTTCATTCTCGACATCCATCAAAATACAGAGAAGTCAAGGTAACATGGTTTGAAATATTAATAATTCTTACTAGTTTTCTGGACTTTTTTCAAGAATAATAGGTAGAGTTTTGTTTTTAACAGAGGAAAATAGCTAATTCTGTATATTTAAAATAAGGCACAAATCACTTTAAAATACCTTACGACAATCACATTATCTGTGAATGGCTTGGTATCCTCAAAACAACATAGTATTATAGCCAAACATCTTGGGAGATGATTGAAAGATACAAAATCCATGGCCATGATGTTTGTTAAGTAAATGGACTAAAACCCAAACCTGGTCTATGTTATACCCTTGATTATCTTACTCTTCAAACTATGAGTTCTGAAAAGAAAAAAAAAAAAAAAAAACTGTTTCATCTCTAAATTCATAGATGTTATCTTGAATTCTTTTCATTAATTAAGAAGGAATATTTGTCAATCAGATTGACCACTATGGTAACCCTTTTTCCTTACTACTTAAAAAAGCTCTTATACTTGGACTTTTTTATTATGTATTTCACTGATGTATAATAGAATTTGTAATGAGCATAAAGGCAAATTTGACAAGAACGTGAATCTTATTATGTTTTAAAAGCAGATTGCATACTTTTTTATTTATATATAGAATTTAGAATAAAAGCTAGATTTATCTTCCTATATAATTATAAATGAATAATTATCCCAAATACAACATATTCGCTTAGATTATGGAACATAGATTTTAAAATACTATGTCATTTTCTTTAAAAAAGACCTGAATAAATATTTTTAAACAATGTTTTTGACAAACCTCCTTCTAGGAAATGAAATTATATTCCATAAGTAAATACTTTTAGAGTACTATCTTACTGGGATTCTTGAATGGTATCTTGAACACTTTTCCTAAAAGATGTTTTTTTAAAAAAAAATCATGATTATGATATACAGAATAGACAACTGAGCACAGAAATAATAAATTAATCACAACATCACTAAGTTTCTTTCTTGATTATTCCTGGCAGTTTAGCCTATTATAAAGTAATCAGTATATGACCCCTTCTCAGATGAATTCCAAGGCTTATCAGTAAATTTGAGGGAGATACATTTCCCATAAATAATTCCAAATAATTGATTTAGATACTCCTCAGCCTTAAAGGAAATGTGTGAGCTGGCCATAGTGACTTCATTCCAAAGACCATAATAGAAAGGGGGATGGTGGTAAATTTCTAGCAAAGAAATCTGACAATCATTACCTTTGCCAGGCCATCAAAGTCAACATTAACATTCATAAACACATCAGCAGTACATACCCTTGATAGCATGTGATGAAAACAGCAGTTTATGTTGTACTCTTCTTCCCAAAATCCATTTGTGAGAAATCTACTTTATGAGTAACATATTAGACAAACTCCAGGAGAAGGGCACTCTATAATTTACCATACCGTTCGTCCTCAAAACTGTCAAGGTCAGTAACGTCTAACAAACTGCCACAGCCAAGAGGAAACTAAGGAGATGTGACAACTATATGTAACGTGGTTTTCTAGAACAGAAAACAAACCAGTAGGAGAAATCCGTGGAAATCTGAAAAAAAGTACAGACTACCAATACTGGCTCATTAATTATGGCAAATGTACCATACTAATTTAAAACATTAACAGAGAACTTGGGTACAGGAAAATATGAGTTCTCTATTAACTCTTGCAATTTTTCCACAAATCTAAAACCTCTAAACTACAAAATCAATTATTTAAAAATGTAATTTGAGATGAGGATATAAAGCATTTTTGACAGAAAATTATTAAGGAAAAAAGACAAGAAAGTTTTTGCCAGTTTGTGTTGCATCTGGCTTCTTGAAGGGGGCCCCAAAGAGCAAAGGCATACAGATAGAGACCGCAAACATTTTTAAATGTCTCCTTTGTAAACAGAAGTCATTAACTTCACACTGCAACTAAGCACTTCATATATGTCACTGAGTGAAAGGTAAATTTACACCTTTTTACTTTTTGAGAAACATGGCTGCAGTATCCTTATAAGAGCAAATATTTCCACAACAGCTATAAACCTTGAAAAAAATTAAATTTGACCTTAATTTGATGAGTAGAAAAAGGCATTATTGCTCTGCAAAACAAAATAACTTCTCTTTCAAACTCTATATGTAATTTCTTAAGTTATTTAAGTATGGGTGATAGAGTTTTAAGATTAAGGCAATTAGTGGATTAACAGTTTTATCAGTTTCAGGCTAGTTTTGATAAATTGTGATATCTTGATCAGTTCATGCTTAACCAGATTAACACAGTAGCTACTGGTTATGTGTAAGGATTATATATGCTCACTTATTTTAAATAAAATGAATGGCATTAAGCACCAATTACTGGGAAATCATATGTTCAATATATCCTTTCAACATGCATACAAACTAGTACCTCATTGAACAGCACAGTAGAATTCACCTTACATTTAAAAATCAATGGATAACATATATCCATGAGATGAACAAGTGGGGGAAATGCTTCTTTCAAGTGAAAAAAAAAAAAAACAATAAATAGTAGAAAGAGTTGTTATCCTTACAAATAATTCTATTTAACTATACAGATTATAGGGAATCCCCAAATGCCTCCTGGAAGTTTAGATGCAAGTGATAAGATACTTCACTGGTGACTTAAGCTCGGTTTTCATTTGCACTTCCTTTTGAAATGCCTGAACCTTGCCTGGAGTCAGATGACATGTGACACAATGACACTATGTCATGGAGCAGTCCAAGATCTTCTGAATTTTCATTGACTTCTTTCCCTTCTTTCTCCCAAGGAACAAAAGTAGACGGACATCTCCCAAGACTGGGCATAGACAGATCATCTGAAATCTGGCTTAGTGTTTCCTTCTTTTTTGTTTCTCCTTTATCAGTATGGGAAACTTCACGGGGAGCTAGCTGGAAATTCAATCCTGAAGTAGAGGCTGGGTTCTCCATCATACTAAAGCCACGCATACTGTCAGCACTGAGGTGGTTATCACTGTTTTCTTCTTTCAAGATAAACAGCGACTCTGTCAAACCACTAGAGGAAAACTGCTTCTTGGGAGAAGGAGGGAGGTGTTTGCCATGGAGGGCACTATCATCCTGTCCGAGATTCCACTCTGCTTGATCCCCAGAGTCACCACAAAAGAGGGCCAGGTTATTCTCACTAGGAGCATTGGATTTATTCTGAAAAAAGAAACAAGTTCAGAACACTTTTAATAAAATTATTATTCTAGTATTTTTTCCATTTTGAAATCAATGTTCATATTTTTCAAGGCTGGGAACCTGAAGCTTCTTCCAGAAAAAAAATGTAGCACTGACAGTTAATTCTGATACCTCTAAATAGTTGTACGAAGAGGACTGAAACTAGATGAACTTTGGCTTCCATGTCCTTATAATCATCACCTGCCAAATTCAAACTAGACCACACACAGTAATTAGAGCAACGTTCTGGAGTCTCTCATAATCACAGCGGGGTTGCCATGGCTCATACTTCTATCGCACGTGCATGCAAAACATTCAATTCCATTTGTTAAAACATTGTTCATTTTCGAAGCAAGAAAATGGAAAAAAAGACTTGAAGAAACATATTTACTTTTTTAAAAGCCCTGGAAGTAAAGGAAAAAAATAAGATGATTTCACATTTTAAAAATTTCCCCCAAGAAGATAGCTATACAATTTGATTTCAAGAAAACATTGCTACTGGACAAAATAATGATAAAATAATGATCAAATAATGATAAAACCCACCAGAATTGGATATATGAAAAGGAAAATTTTATAACTATATTACTATAAGTATATATACATATATATATATATATATATGTTTTTTTTTTTGTTTTTTTTTTTGTTTTTTTGTGGCACCAGGGGATTGAACTCACAACTCTGCACCTACCAGGCAAGCACTTAAGCCGCTGAGTCAAACTCCCAGCCCTAGGTTTTTTGCGATAGGGTCACACTATGTAGTTCAGGCTGACCTTGTGCTCACGCTGTAGCCCAAACCGGCCTTGAACTCACAATGCTCCTCCTACCTCAGCATCCTGAGTGCTGGGATTAAAGACGTGTGCCACCACACCTGACCCACTACAAGTAGTTCTTAACAATCACATTTAACCATACTTTTGCAGTTTGGACACCTATTTAGAGGTTAAACACTCCCACCAACTAAGATTATAATTTCAGACAACCACAGCAAGTGGAGAACTGTATTCATTTAATTTTATAAGTTGAAAAATCAACTAACCGTAGGTTTGTAATCAATATCATCCATTGATCTAAAGAAATCCAGGCTCTTTGCAGCTGCCAGTTTTCCTTGATCTGAGCTGTGTGTGCTCAATGTATCAAGGATCTCTCCTAATAAGTCCATTTCACCTGAATAAGGAGTCTTCATTCTTGTTTCACCAGAATCGTCACTTTCATAAAAATAGGCAGAAGGTTCTTCACCATCTTCAAAAGATAATCTGAAGAAAATCAGACATATAATAGTAGACATATATCCACATATGCTCTGTATGAGCAACTTCTCACCAATCATAGTCAGTGAGATCTTTAAAATCAAAATGCTATTTCAGTGGAACAAAAACAGTAACTGGTTCATGGCCAAACTCCTTGTAGTTGTATATCTACCACTTTAATACAGGAAATTTAAAGTATGTGCATTGTGAAAAAACAGAAAAAGTTTATGGCAACTTAGCAATTTGGAGAAAGGATTGGTTATTCACCCAGCCTAACTTTGTGGGACTGGGGACCTTAACCTTGGACTGAACACTTGAAAAGTTTGGTGTAGGCCAAGTTCACTTGTAGTACTACTATATGGTTTTCCTTTACCTATTTACTTACTCATTTTAAAGAAGTACTTTTTTCATTATACGGACAGATCTACTTAATGAAGAAAAAAGAATGCCCATTTTGTCATCTTCATACATTTTAAAATTATAAAGAAGATAAATATCTACTATTATTTACTTAAAGTTAATTTTAACACTTTGTATTAAATTTCCCTTTTCAGATATTACCCTAAACTTCATTGCCTCCCTCAACTCAATTTGCTTCAAATTAATTATTACCACTGTGGTCCGGATTTGGCCCGCCCCTTTCAGCACGAGGTGTGAGCCTGAGGTGGACTCTATCCCTGCTCCAGCATCTCTGTAGACAGTGGTGCTTCCCAAGAACAAGGGACTGCAGGTCTAGCTTGCTTTTCTGTCCCAAGCCTTGCCCCCCACAACATTTCAAGGAGCACTGATTCTTTTTGGTGATGCAAACTGAAGGGAACAAAATCTGAGCTCTAGGAGTGCACATTTGTTGAAATACCCTAAAATTTAAAACTGCCATTAAGCCATACCAGGTAACAACAGAGCCCTGGGATGCTTTACTCACTTGCTTACTCTTTCAATGTCATCATCATCATCGTACAGGGCACCATCAAGGCTCTGGAGAGATTTTTTCAAGCGTGCCTAGAAAAAGAAATTAACAATGAACTGATATTTGTAAATTAAAAGAAATTTCTTTCATACATTTTAAGGGAATAATGTGATTTTTGTCAAAAACAATTTTAAAAGTTTTTGCTGCTCAACAACTTGGAAAACTGAGACAAGAAGAAATAGAAATAGTCAGGTAATATTTATCTAATCCTTAGGCATGCCTCAAACTAGTAAGCAAAAACAAGTCACTGGGCTGAACACATATATACATATGGACACTAGATCAAGCATTTTTAATTTAACATCAATCATACCCCACCATGCACATTGCAAAAATTTTGTAATTATTAAAAGTTGCCAATCTTATTTCTTTTCCATCCATACTTCCCCAAGTTACAGTAGTGCTTCTCAATCCTTGATGTATATATAAATCTCTTAGTGATCTATGAAGACAATAATGTTGATTTTGACTCTGCAGTGGCTGGGATTTCTGGGGCCTGAGTTTCTGCATTTCTGTCAACTCTTAGGTAAGATCAGTGGTGCTGAACAGGGTCACACAAGCTGTTTGAAGCAAATCCTAAACAATGTTTCACTTCACTTGTAAGTGCCACTTTATACACTTGTAACAAAGAAATTTTAACACAGCCAAAAAATCATTATCATGCCTGGCAAATTAACACTAATTTTAAATCTTGCATCACCCAGGCCATATTGGTATCCCTTTATTATTCCATAAGTATTTCAGTTTGTTTATTTATTTTTTCAGGTCAGAATCTCAACAAACAGCCAGGCGTGGTGGCGCACGCCTTTAATCCCAGCACTCTGGAGGCTGAGGTAGGAGGAGCATTTTGAGTTTGAGGCGGGTGTGGGCTACAGCGCGAGTGCAAGGCCGACCTGAGCTACATAGTGGGACCCTGCCTCAAAAAATCAGGACTGGGAGTTTGGCTCAGTGGCTTAAGCACCTGTCTGGCAGGTGTGAGGTTGTGAGTTTGATTCCCAGTGCCGCCAAAAAAAAAAAAAAAAAAAAAAAAAAAAAGAATCTCAACAAAAATTACCATTGTATCCAATGGGCATGTCTCTCTAGTCTCTTTTAGAGGACTCAGTTACACTTTCCCTTCTTTTTGACATTTGTATCCTTTAGTATGAACACAGTATATTCTATTCTCATTGCCTATAAGCTGGTGGTTACAACTAGAGTTTTAGTTATACTTGATTTGTTTGTTTTTGCAAGAATATGCCTTGGATTGGTGATACACGCTTTCTAGAAGCTCTATCAGTAGACATATAATGTTTAGAGATCTAATTTTTGGTAGAATTAAGATAAATCAATGGTTCCAGGTGTGGTTTTGCCAATCTATCTACTACAAATTTCTTCACCAACTATTCATTTGATGGTTCTAATATGACAGTGGTGGTGAACCTATAGCACATGTGCCATCATGGGTTATTTGTATCACTGAAGTTCTGCTATTGTTTTTCTGTTAAGACAAAAGATTGTTTTCTTCCTAAAGTAAAACCTCAGTATTCAGGTTTAATTACAATGTTGGTACTTTGCAATAAATAAGTGGGTTCTGAGTTGTGGTTTGGGCGCTCAGTTTCTAAAAGGTTTGCCGTGACCATTTTATGATCAACACTGGCTAAATTCACTATTTCATTAGGGCTACAGAGCTAGGCTTTTCTGGAGTATTCCTTCAATATTTGTTGACATTTTAGAAAGAAGAACTTTATTTTTGTTACTTGGTTAGCCTAAACTACAACATGTACAGGGGAAAAAAAAGATAAACCATTGTTTCCTTTTATTCGATAATTTTGAGAGCAATTAGGTACTGTCCTAACAATCACTAAAGATGAGGCATTTGGTTTTTAAAATATTATCAAGATTTATACATATTTGATAGCATTCAATCCACCAGTTATTACTACCTGGATGTTCAAACTGTCCCATCTTTTAAGTATTCCATATTTTTAATTTATAAAGTCTTTATCTTTTAGAGATGTACCGTATAATACTCAGATTAAATGATATGCTGTTGGGTTTCTATGTCAAAATAATTCAGTAGCTGGCAAGGCTGGCCCTGTGTCAACCATGGCTGACAGACAGCATATTATCATTCTGGATGAGAGATAGTAAACTCGAATTTTGAGACTTCAATCATGACACCAAAGAGGAATAACTTTCTATTTTCTGATTGTGATCTCCCACTCCAGATAATCACCTTCATTTATTATGCCTATAAAGAATATGCACCTATCTGGGATCTACAGGACAGATCCTTCCTCCTCCACTCCTCTATGCCTCTGCTCTTGAGTGGCAGCAATTGACTGAAAAAAGCATTTTCAGTGTCCCTGGGGAACAGAACAGTATTACAATCATCCACGCATTCATTCCACAAACATTAAAGAAGTACCTTCCATGTGTAGGGATTGGGCTATATGCCTAGATAGCGATGACTGAGAGCAGGATAATCTTACTACCCTCATCCATGTTACATTTTACTAAATCAGACATGAATTACCTTGCATAATCATACAAATAATCATGAATATTATGGATTGTATTAGCTTATACCAAACTATGACTGCTATGAATGCACTTAATAGAAATTTGATCTACTCTGAGAGGTCAAAATAACTCTTTCCTTGAAAGATGTTCAAATTGAATTGTGGAAGTTTGGTAGATGATGACAAGCAGATTAAAAGGGTTAATAATATGCACAAAATTCCTTGTGTGGGACAATCAAGGAAAATACATGGCAATGAATGATAACTACTGGTGTGCTGTGGAGTAGAACTTGGGTTAGTGTACAGTATTACATTCTTTAAGCCTATTAAGTCTTGCAGTTACTCCTTTGACCACTAGATGGCAGAAACACACTAAGACGGCAAAACTCTGGTTAGATTCTAATTTATGAGGGGTAAAAAGAGGTAGAAGAAATTAGAGATGCAGTGGTCAAGTGTGGGAGTTGAGAAAAGTTGTGGTGGAGGTGGGGGAGTAGACAGCAGACAGGTCCCAAACTCTCAAGTCCAGATAATGGAGACCAACAGAAAGCTACTTAACTCAAATATTTATTGAGAAGCTACTGAAAATGGGGCTGCTCGCCCTCAAGTAAGGCAGCAGCTACCTCTCAGTTGTATTTCAGTTCCTAGCAATCTCTGCATCCTATAAACATCCACTAAGCATTCACTGTATGTATGCTACTACATCCATGTAGTGAGGCATATGAGAGAAATGAAAATGATATTCCCCTTGAGAGGGGCATATCCCTCTCAAGATATTTTAAAAATACAGAGTAAAAGTGCTAAAGTACTAAACATAATAAAACATTATAGGAAAAAATCTTCTTATTCTTCATTGTATGATGATAACTAAATTTAATCTTTTCAGAATTGATGAAAACTTGTGTAGGTGATTCATAATTACATAAAGCTAATCATAATATCAAATGGCAACATTCCTAATAATGGAAAAGTAGGGTCAGATAGCGAAATTGTAGCAAAACAGAATTACAATTACATACTATAAACAATGGTAAATTCTGAGATCAAATCACAAGGTATGGAAATCTATGAGGTACATACATCTAGTGCAGTTGCATTAACACTCGTCAGTTCTTGAGTTACACTGAGGTTGTGCAGTCAATAATTTTCTGCAGATCCAGTATTACACAAAATAAGCTATTTTATACAAAACTCTTCATACAAAATGAAATAAGAGTTTTATAACATTGTGATACAGATGATTAAAAATGAGATGAAGAATTGGATGCCACATATCTTCAGACTCTGATTATGTATAACTGTAAAGTAAACTTTTGCTCCCATGAAAATGTAAAGCACACATCTAGTATATTTGAAAGTTCACAAAGTAAATACTCACACGACAAAGGTTCCTTTCTATGCAGGTGGGAAAATAATAAATTAATGAAAAAATCTCATTAATATGGAATGAAAATTATTGAGGAAGATCCTACTAGAGAAGCTGATCCTATAACTAGATAGTAAATGAAATAAAGACCAGTGCAAACAAGAGGAAAAGCATTTTATATGGAATAAAAAACATAAGAAAATATTAACAGAAAATCACATGGCAGAAGGACTCGGTCACAAAACTATAGGACTCAGTTTCTAAGGAGACCTCAAGATGCAAGTCTGTTTTACATGCAATAGTTTCCTGAAAGTACATCAGGCCGAAGAAATGGAGAAAATCATTCCCCAGAGGCACCACTGAGTCTATTAATCTCGCAGTTACTGTTTGGATCACTAGATGGCAGACAAATACTAGTAACGCAAAATGAAGGGTAACTAAATTCTTAAGAGGGGGTTAGAAAGGATAATGAGTAGATAAACCCCCAAGTCCACATTTTTTAGACTTTATAAAATTAAGGTGCTTGTAATATATGGATGTTTTCAAAACTAGGTACAATCTTTGCTACTGCTCCTATTTAGGAGCTGAGGCACCCACAGTGCAGAGGGATTGCTTGGCTTACTCGAAGTCTGCAGCAAACCCCTGAGCTTATGCATTCGGGAGACTAAGACAAAAATATCTGCATGAAACAGTATGAGAATTAAAGAATATAGAATTAAAATGGCAACACATTACACACACACAACAATTCTTTTCATTTGAAAAGAGCTTAAAAACACATTTATTTTAATTTTTATAGGTACTGGTAGTAACTGAAGTAAAGTTAAGCGACTTAGTCATAATTGACTTGCTTAGTGTGTTCAATGTTTATATACTATCCTTCAGCTCATTTAAAAGTCTGTTGCCACAAATTTGAGTGAACATTTTTCCTATTTAACATAATAGGGAACTCAAAGCTTAACAAAAGTAAAGTAACTTGGGCAAATTAGGTATTTAGGAAGCGACAGAGCCAGGATACCAACCCAGTGTTCTGACTCTATGAACAGAGCTCTTTTCATTATAACTGTGTTAGATAAGAAAATCCTGAGGGATCCAAAAGAACTCAATATGTGAGAACTGGCCTGAGAAAGACTTTCTGAAAGTGGCAGGTTTTAAGGCATTTTCAAAGCAGGTGGTAGTATCAGAATGTTGAGTACTGATGTTCCAGGAAGGTAAAATATGTGGGCAAAGGGCCACGAGATTAACACATTCTGCCTAGGATAGTGAAAAATGTTCCTATTGATGTAAAGGGATACTGGAAGGATCAGCAAGAGCCATAGTTGGTGACATCTGATGAATTCAACTGATGATGACCTGTTATTAGACTGAAGGAAACAGGATTTTATAAAAGCATCAAATTATGTTTCTGAGTGGGTGAGTACTATATAAGGCTAAGTCAGTAGGTAAGATTTTTCAAGTGGTCCTGCTGCATCCAAGAACCCTTTTCTCAATCTCCAAGTCCAAGTGACTTCATATTTTTTATTATTATTTTAAAGAGTATATAACAGAATAAAAGTAATCAAAACAAACTAGTGTAAGAGATACAGGACTTCAAAACATTATGAAATCAACAGTAGTTACCATGCCTTTTGATGTCTTCAAAATAGCTGCAGACAACTTCACACATAGTATAAATCAAACACAACAGAATAGAAGAGACACAATAAAAACAAAACAATGAATGCAATAAAGGATTTCAAAACAAGCCAATAGTAAATCCAAAATTGCTATTATATCTTGCTATCCTTGAAATAGCTTCTCCTGCCATGAGATTTAACATAATCAAACAAAACAAAGGAGAATAAAACCCAACCCAACAAAACAATAGAAATGATATAGGACCTCAAAACAAGACCATAGGGAATCAACAATGACTGCAACCCTCAGAAGGAGACTCCCCCGTACCCCCGCCCCGCCCCTGATGACACATTGCTTAGCGCTATCCTCCGAACCTATGATCAGACCACTGGCCCTAGACCTGCAATGTTTGTGAAATACCAAAGCACCACAGGCAGACAATTGCATTTCACCTCAATAGCTATCATCACAATCTGTGTTTCTCCGGATAAGCCGGTCACTTGGTGGGGGGGATGGTACTTCTTGTTCGCCAGTCTGCTTGCTGGAAGGGGCTGGGGTCTGACTGTTCCCAGTCTGCTGGAGTCCCACACATGGCGCTGGTTCCCAGATAGGGCTTGTTTGCTGCTGCAGCCATTGTTCTCTCTAACCCGGTCCGTGAATGGCACTGACTCATCGTGACTTCATATTCTTTACAGCTTTATTCACTTCATTCTCTATCTTTCAACTGTCATCTGATGCATGCTCCCTTGAAAAAGCAGTTTTGTCTAAAGTTCACTCATCTCTTACCACATCTTTGAGACTAAGAAGACTCTTATTTTTAAATTTCTTTTGCTTCTAATTCCACTACCCTTTAGAATGTAGAAAGCTGCAAGAGAACATCACTGCCATATCAACAATGAGAAAAGACTGGATAAAAACAAAAAGCCATAATTGTTATTGAGGATAGCAGACAGCTGAGTTGCAATGTAACTAAGTAAACAAATTCCTGTTCAACAAATCCCTCCAAGGGGAGGATTGATTCACTTTTGGCAAAGCACAAAGAAAGAGACAGCTGCTATATAAGCAGGTAAGAAGCAATGTGCTAGAATTTATTAAAATCTTACTGGCCAAGTATGGACTAACATGTTAATTTGGAATAGTTGCAATTCTCAAAGACAAGGATGGCTTGCACATATAGGCTCTTTACCACATACAAACTTCATTCACTCATTCGTTCATTCATTCTAAATCAGGCAATTTGACCACCTCGTGCTTATGAGGAAGAGTGGTTTAGGTCTGGTTGTCTCACAGGGACAGGAGAGAAACCTCTTTTCTACGGCTTCATTTACAGGATACAAAAGTCTTACACTGGTGGCAAGCTCACTCCCAAGACTATTGTGGGAAGCATGGAAGCAAAACCTTTTTCTACCCTAGGGAGAAATGAGAAATTCTCTTAGGCATAGGATCCACCACTGAAGGAGAATTGTACTCCACTGGGGAGGGCTAGGTACTGTTGTTCACCGAGGCCCAGTCATAGATATAATGAAGTTCGTTTGCTGTGGGGAAGGAGGGGAGGTGTGCTAAGGAAAACTACCTCTGAGAAAGTGGGCAAGCATGACCCGTCTGAGAGTGAGGCTGCACCACAGCACCAAAGAGCCATAGGCCAGGACCAAGCGACTAGCAGCAGAAGTTAACCAACTGGCAAGGTGACAATAAAAGAAAAGCACCCTCTGAACCCCCGCTGCTCCATGTGGCTGTGGTGTACAAGACCTGCTGATAGCTCGGGCTGAAACAGAACACTGAAAATAATCTAGGTCCTCCACCATGTGTGTTTCAACCTAAGCATTACAAGTGATATAAACAACAAAATCCAAAACCGATGAAACTTCGAATTGACTCAACCTCTTAATTAATAAAAAGCATTGCAAGTAAAAGCCCATTTCTGGGTGTAAACTCCATGTAACTCTTTTCTATACACAGGGTCCAGCATTAATGAAGAGTTATGAAACATGAAAAAGAATAAAAAGACAAACAACCTGTAGGTATAGAATGAATGACGGCAGATAGACTTTTTAAAAAAAAAGTCAAGTGGAAATGATAGAAGAAGGAGGGAAGAAAAAGAAACAATATTTATTAAAGAAGTTGTTTAGAGGGGCTCATCAGCAGACTGAAGAAAATATCAGCTGATTTAAAAACAAGTCCATAGAAATGATACAAATTGAAACACAAAGAGAAAAGAAAACACAAGAAAAATGAAACAAAAAATACAAGCAAAAAAATACAGAACAAAGCATCCAAGTATCAACCAATCTAATTCTTTCTGTTTCTAGCATATAACAGGACTCATTTTTTCTGCAGTGAGTGGTTATTGTAGTTGATAGAATAGAAAGATTACCTGACATTTATGAAACTTCTAATGAATGTTGGAGAGCACATTGTGTTAGTCTACTAACTCTAATCTCTACAATTATTCTATGGAGGTGGACATAATTATCAGCATTTTATAGAATTGAAGGGTAAGAGGCTTGCAGAAGTTAAGGAAGTCTGTCAAGTTTACAAACCCTCCGTGTGGTAGAGCAGGCATTCTGATTCAGATCCTTAATCATGCAAGCATCTTTACACTTCTGCCAGGGGTCTTTCTATTAAATAGCAAGCGAGATGATTAACATGTGCAAAAGGAGAGTGAATATGAAGGTTAATGAGGCAAAATCTTTCAGAATTTGTAAATGATGGTCCTTTAGAAAGTCAGGAGGAGGTAAGTGATCTTGAACTGTGAATCAGCAGAGGCACAGCACTGCAGAGGTTCAGAGGAGACACGGTTTGAAAGCTGTAAACTACAGCAACACACACTAGATACTCATATGGCTGAAATGAATCACATGGACTCTCCACCATGGTGTGTCCCTTCTGCCCACATTGCACCTCTAATTAACTAATGGAGTTTATTTTAATTAATATTAAATTGTGATCCATTTGAGTATTTGACTAAAGGGATGTTCATATGAGAGTTTTAGAGGTAGAATATTGGAAGGGAAGCCAGAAGTGATCCCAATTATCGAGTCCTTTTACTTAGCAGGTCAGGAAGGTTAGTTCCCAATTAAGAAGTTTAGTTTGTCCAAATACTGTATCAAGATTATCCTAGAAATAAAATACTTTAGAATTCATCTCTCCATTGTTGATCAAAGACTATCTAAAACCCCATCCAATGCCAGCAGTCCACTATGCACTCTAAAAGGCTGTCTCTCACTCAAATGTGTTCACAGGCAGAAAAAGGGCTTGTACTCACAATGTCCTTTCACCTGCAGTTTACACACACCATTGTTGCAAACTTAGTATTTTTAAGCCAACTTTCAAGGACTGTTCATTTGCCAATGTATTATATGATCTATAAGTATTTAAAATACTTATTACTTATTACTTTTATATTTATTTCTTTTTTTCCCTATCACCTCCCCTCCCTTCAACTTCTCTTCTCCACCTGATTTACAAAGCTTTGATTTCATTTTTTTCTTTTTTATTGTTTTTTTCTTCTCCCTTCCTTCCTTTTCCTCTACTCCCTCCCTAGTTCCCCTTTATTTTAAACCACTTCTTCCTATTTCACACTTTGGTCCTTATTTACACTTAAGGTTTCTCACACCAGAGAAACGATGTGATCTTTACACATGTGTGACCAACTTATTTCATTATGAATATAGTCTCAAGGTGCATTCATTTACCTAGAAGTGCCTCAAGTTTATCCTTCTTTATGCCAGAGTAGTACTCCATTGCATTAAAAGAAAAAGCCATATCTTTTTTTATCCATTCCTCAGTTGACGGACATCTGGGTTGTTTCCAAGATTTTGCTATTGTAAGATATATACAGGTACAAATTTCCTAAGATGAATATGATCATGATGTATATTAAATCATATCAACAAAATAAAAAATAGAAATAAAAAATTAAAACAAATTAAATCATAAAACTTGAAAAAATAAAATACAATTTTTAATTATTTTTTATGACCTTTAACATTTGAGAATGTAAATTTTACCAATGACTTCACAGTAACTTTTCAGGATTGGGTGACTATATACTGGAAGTTTTGTAAAATTGTTAAATGATATTTTCAAAGGAAAGTAAGTAAGTTAGCAACCCTTTGATAAATGGCAATTTCTTGCAATTTCACTTTTGTTGACAGAGTTTCAATATTTCAACATTTTCAAAAGGTTTCTTGTTACATGACAAGTCCTTGTATTTCCGATGATATGTAAGACTTGATTGCTTTCATTAACTAACATAAAGGTGATTTCTCTAGCTGAGATAAATAATTTAAAAGTCAGCATAAAAGAGCAATAAAATTTCCAATCATTTCAATAAATTGTGTTTGCAAGAATCATTTAATAATTTAAAATATCCACAAAAATAATTACAGCTGCATTTTATTCCTCAAATTTATCACATCAATGTACAGTAAGTACAAATTTATGTGGAACCACACATGTAAGTAGGGGAACAAATTTTAAATTGAATGTAGCAAAAGTCTTAACAAAAATTACAATTGTATTTTGGTCTCAAATTGAATACTACTACTTTAAAAAGACACATAGGGAACAGATTTCTGTGAAACTACCAGCATTATTTCCTAACGTTAGAAAAGACAAAGAACTTTCAGAAAAGGATGCAAACATAGGAGCCCTATTTTGAAATTGGTATGAGGGCACAAACTAACTTAAGATATTTATGTTTAATGTTATATATAAGGGAATATAACAATGTGTAGTAGATACAAATCTAGCTCAAATTATAAGAAGATTCCATTATGCTCTTGTAGTTATATATCTATTGACATTTCAGGCAATTCCTCTCTCAGGGGACACTAACAGGCAACAAAAGTAACCCTCACAAAGAGAGGGCTGTCTTCGCCTTTCATCAGCACTAACATTGATCTCCAAAAAGAGTTCTACACACAAAACCAGAGGAAAATTGTCACTTCTTTATCCTAAGATGCCTAAGAAAATAAAAATTTGTCTACCAAAAAATGGATCCTTTTGGAATAGAGAACCCTTGCTAATTAAAAAGGTATTAGGAAAAAAAAATCTTACTTTAAACATGAAAGAAAACAAGAAGGAAAAATAGTAGTTATATGATTCCATATAAAATCTAGATATTCATTAGATTTACTAAATATGAAAATTGTGTACCATTAGTTTTGTTTCAAAATTTTGTAATAACAGTGGCACAAAATTTGAAGAGTAAAATTGTAACTGTAACGTTAAAAGATATATGTCAATCAATTTAAAACTATTTCAAAACATATAGAACATATTTAAATAAATTAAATTATCTTTCATTATATCTTTTTAATATGCTAAGTATTGTTCAACAGAGATGAGCATTTAAAAATGAATCCCTGGCCAGTTACTAAAAAAGAGTGAGTTTTGAATTCTTTCTTTGATTGAATAATGTTTCTGAATAGCTTTATCACAATATAAATATCTCAATGTGTATTCTATTGTATTTCTAAGAAATAATTCTAAAAGGTGCTATAAATTTAACTATCTTTTCTTAAGGAAAGCACTACATGATTTCCACTAGAGGGCACTCTAGTAATCCATAATTGGGTTCTTTCTTTCTTTTTTAGAAATAGCTCTTTTATAAGCAAATATGACATGTTGGAAATTAATATTATTTCAACAAAGAAATAATAAAGAATATAATTTTATTTCTAATTAACAATATGGTACCAATATTTTTCAGGGTGTACCCAAAAGATGTGAAAGAGTGATGTTGGAATAGAGACTGCTACAATTTGCTTTCACTTAGGAGTACTTTTTACGGGCATTTGTTAAGAAAGCATTTTCACTTATTTCAAAAAAGTTTTTATCATGTGAAACTTTCTGACAGATTCCCCTTCTACTTTAACCCAGCATTTTAATTGACTTGTAACAGCATTTTAAACACTGTTCCAATATAAACAAAGTGCTAAAAATATAAAATTAGGGAATTTTTTACTTATTATGATTTGGCTAAACTTATTGGTATTATTTTGTAAAACTTATTTTATAAAATTATTCTTTCCAATTATTTATCTGCAACACACATAAACCTCCCACCCTGAATAACCCTTATTGCTTTGTAATTTACAATCACTTCCTTCTTGGTCAGAAGTAAGTGGTACTTTCCCCTGTAAACCATGGCTATGCCATTTCTTTGCTGACCAGTAAAGCAACTCTATATAATGGACCGTATTTATCCAACTATCCCAACAACAAATGTACTGCTTCCTGAAATCTGTCATCTAAGCAAACACTTTAATTATAGTTATATGATTCCCAGAATTCACAAATTCCTATGCAGGAAAGTTTGTCAAATACATTACCATAAACTAAACCATGCAGATGCGAATATCTTATCTCTTATGAGAAACTAAGCAATTTAAGAGAATTTAAGTTTTATCTTTTCCTATAAGTTTTTCAGAAACTTAATTTCATTTTGGAGCATTTTAAAATATATTATTATCTGTAACACACATTATCTAACTGCTCATTATTTTTAAATAATGCTATTACACTGAGATTTCTTTTAAATTCCTACTCAAAATATGACTTTGAAAAGCCTTACAAATTTTTGCGAGCCAAAAAGAAGTGTAACATCAGAACACATTTTATAAACATGAAAGTACCCTATTTATCAATCATAAAATGAACTTATAACCATTATGAAATATTCTTCAGATCTATTAGAATGATTTATAAGCAATTAATACATATACCCAAAAGGCAGCAAAGTTTCTTTTTTCAAGTGTGTATATAGCACATTGCATAATGAGGACAAACGGAAAATCACATAGACTACATTTCATGATGAAAACATCTTATTTGTGTATTCAAAATATAACTTCATTTTTCAAACTAAGTCTGTCACTGTATGTTAAAAATAGATGTCTACTAGTTTGATAGTGCTCGCTCTATTTGTAAAAATTATGAGCATGAATCATATTTATATTTGTTAGACACTGTATTTGAGTTAAAATATTGACTATATTCCAAGTATATTTATCAACAGGCATATTACATTATATCATATTACAAATAAAAACAGTCTTACATTCATATTTTCTCATGCTGCTTTTACCTAAAGGGCTGAACAGGTAGAAAATCTAAATAAATTGCTATTTGCTCCAGACATGAAATGGTTAAAAGTGATATGTGTGCCAGGATTTTAATAGGGCTTAACAACAAAAAGCTTCAATCCTCCACTTTCACTAGATTTCACCGCAGTGATTTTGCCTTGCTCAGGGCCATCCATCTGTTATTGTTGACTTGTAATGCAACTAAGCTCTCCTGCTTGTGCACTAATGTAGGTGTGTGTGTGTGTGTGTGTGTGTGTGTGTGTGTGTGTGAGATGCAGACACACAAATATAAACAGGCTATAATTGGTAGACTAAGCCAAGAATGGCTCAGATTAATAAAAATGGAGCAATATGTTAGATTTATATAAACATTGCATATTAAAGGAATTTTTATTCTCAGAATTTTATAATAAATTTTAAACATAATTTCAGTTGAAAAGCAATGGTCTAAATATTAAGACTTCAGTATTCTATTTTAAAATAAAACTGATGAAAAAAGGTAGTACATAGGATTAAAAATGTTCTGCACCATGACCAGTGGCAGTATTCTCTCTGGACTCAACTGGCCCTATTTTCAATAAAGCCAGAGGAGTATCCTTTCCCTGGAGTCCTGTTAGGCTAGGGCTGCTGTTAGAACTGTCATCTTCACACAAAAGGGAAAAGGGTTGGGTTTTACAAATGTGAAACCTAATTGGAAGATCTTCATGGCTGTACCCCTGACATTTATTTAAGCCTCATCAACAAAACAGAAAATAACCATACTAATTAGTAGACTGACACACAAATTACTGTTTGTTGGGGGTGGATTGTAGATTCGCAATCTATTATAAAGATGAGCTAAGTAATGAAACATAGGCCTAAAACAAGAGATATTTAGATTCTTTTTCTTTTCTATTTAGCATCCAGATTTTTTGAACTTCAAAATATATTCTTGGAATTCAAATTATCAGCATCCTATTTTCATCTTTTGAAAACTAGATGAAAATAAAGGCTTTCACTGATGTCTTAATGGAAACTAGAAATATAATGTTCTTTGTACACCTAAGACTCTCCTTTTTTTCTCTCTTTTTTTCCCTTCCTCTTCCATTAGTACTAGAGATCCAATCCCAGGATGCTCTACCACTGTCCTACATTTCCAGCTCATTTTACTTTCTATTTTTAGACAGGGTCTCACTAAGTTGTCCAGGCTGGGCTCAAACTCAAGGTCCTCCTGTCTCAGCCTCCTGAGCTAAGACTACAGGTCTACACTATCACCAGCAAGATCATTTCTGAAGTAGATAATCAAATAGACTATGAATATGAGTCAAGTCCATATTCATTACTTAGTTTTACTGACAATAAAACAACATACAACTACCTTACGAAATTATAGAGACTTCTCAGTACAATATACTGCATACTGCTTTTCAAATCATATACTGGGATGCATAGCTAGTCATCCCTACTTAAAAAGGAGGGAATAATTTTAGGAGTCCCTGCTACTTTGGTGACTAGATGATTATTAGTGATTCCAGACAGTATCTACCAAGAAAATTAAATGGTGCCATTGCTACAAAAAGCCTGGTGCTCAAGACACATGTACACATGCAAATGAACAGCTACTAATAACTGACTATTATGCAGAAAATACAGTATTTTAGATACATTCTCTATCAGGCTGAGGGCATTCTAGGAAAGTAATGTGTATTGTTATTACCATTGCAGAAAGTAAGGCTATGGGATGTTGTAATTGTATGACTGCTAAACGTTAATATGTACCTTTCCCAAAGTCAAGTTCTATCTGGCTCTAACTTCCATATCCTTATTTAAAGGACCCTTCTCTATAAGCACATCACAAAACACAAAGCTACCACAGTAGTGGCTAAGTATTTAAATTCTAGAATACATCTGTCTTCTCTTGAATTCCTACTGTGCTATTTATCACCTGTAGAACTCTGGGAACATATCTTAATCTCCCCATTCCCCTCTTTATAAATCTGAAAATGGAGATTTAAGTGGATTACTAGGAGTTTCAACTGAATCACATAATAAAGACAAACACAGACAGTCTTACTGTTATAAAGAAATTGTCCATATTGCCCATGTTTTACAAAGTTCTTTTAGTGCTCTTTTATATGATTTTAGTTCTACAAAACTGAGGTTTGGAAAATAGAACATGGAAATTATCTGGATCACTAAATCCAAAAGGTTCCTGCTTGATTTTGTTCATTAAATTCACTGTGTGGCAAATCTTTTAAAGAATCAAATATAGGAAGCGACCCAGAGAACAAACTCTCTTGATGAATAACTGAAAGCCCAGTTCTAACACAAAAAGTGATGCTAATCTTTCAGTTCAATGAGCCTTATACAGGAAAGAAAAATTATATTTTAAATTTATTTATGCTTGTAGGTGCCTTGTTTTTTAAGCAGTCCACCTCTTATATAAGAACCAAGACATGGCCTAGGAAACTAGGCTGTCTCTGAGTCAAGTATTAAGAAACTTGAGATTTCAAATAATAGAAACTGTGCAGAAAAGGCCAAATAAAGAAAACCAAATTTCATATCCCAAAACATATTCTTGCCGCTAGTACAGTGACAGTGCATCTTTTGGAGACCAAGAGCCAAACCTGCAATCCTAAACCCACTTATTTATCAAAAAGTATCAACACTGCAATTAAATATGAACACTGAGGTTTTAGTTTAGAAAAAACAACACATATATTTGGCTTTCGTGCCAACAGAGCAGGCCCAGTGTGGCACATGCATACCACAGGTTCACCACTGCTGCTCTAGGAGGTACTTCTACCAGAACACAGACTCTTGGGACAACGAATTGATCTGTGGATCTGCACTGTCCTTCCTATCTCCTACAGTGATTGTGCAATTCCTAAACAACTTTAAAAACCAAACTGTGCCTTAGGAACCAATGCAGCTGTGCTTGTCTCATTTTTGCTATTGAATAAAACAATGAGTATTAAAAGCTTCTTACTAAACTTAACTTTCTCTCTGCCTTAAGTCTTTTCTACTCAAATATATTTTATTTATATTTTGAGTTTTTATTCTATGATTCCTTATAAACATTAAATTATTTAAGGGAAACAGGTGTAATATAAGTGAGTAAGTAGACACTACTCTCTCGAGTACATGTTGATCTCTAGATTCTGCCTTTAGTTACATCTTTTTCTAGAAATACTTATTTAGTTGAAAAATCTTAATATTCTGGAATTGTAATATTCTTAGAAGTAGAGAGTCAGGCATAACAGAACTCAAATTTAGAAATCATTAAACAATGTGTTCATGGCTATAGCATTTTTTCTGTCTCTTCTAATTTTGATTAAATGAATAGGATTGTATTATCTCCAAGAAAACCAATTAGGCTCCCACCATCAGGCTACAAAGAAAAGGTAGTAAACTATGAGTGATCTTTCTTGATTTCCTTGCACAGCATACAAATAGTATAATCTAAGTTTACTCCCACCTATAGCTTTTTACGTTTGTGGAAGTGGCTCAACTCACTTGTGAAGATTAAGGCAATGGAAACCCATCAGGGTAAGCCAATATGAAATTTACCTACATTTAGATTTGTGGTACAAAGAACTGACCTCTAGGAATTTAAAAATACAGACTATCTCTTTTTTATTTCTGAGACAACTTTTTGGGAAATAGCATCATAAAGACATTAAAAATTGTAGACATCTTATACAATACTGTCTGTTATGGTTTGTGTCTGTAAGTTTCCCCAAAGCCTCATGCAGTCATGAGGGGGCAGGTCTTTTGAAGGTGACTGATTCTAGAGTTCGTGATTGGTTCATTGTCTAGTGCTGGGATTGGCGGTGTGAGTGCTGGTCCCGCCCATGGGCAGGCAGCCTGCCTACAATATACGGGAGGAAAAGAGGCTTGCTCCTCTGTTTTGCCCTTTTGCTCTTGTCACTTTTGGTATCTGCTGCAGCTACCATGAATGGCTGTCCCTCAGTTACATCACCCTGCCTTGAAACCAGCTGAGTATGGCCTGAAACCTCCACAAACTGTAAGCTAAATAAACCTTTCCTTTCATTTGAGGCATCAGGTATTTTGTCTCAGCAATGACAGAAAAGTAACCAACACACTGTCACAGGCCTTAGAACTGCTTTTGCTGCTCACCCTACTCACCCGTACTTC
Organism: Dasyprocta punctata; assembly: GCA_004363535.1. Lineage (NCBI taxonomy): Eukaryota > Metazoa > Chordata > Mammalia > Rodentia > Dasyproctidae > Dasyprocta > Dasyprocta punctata. Next base: position 120,432 of record RJWM01000839.1, on the reverse strand, counting down.
CCTCTCAGTGTCTTTGGAAACAGGATTTCTACTTCTCTGGCTCAGAATTTATTGAACCAAGGACTAATGCCTGGCCCAAGTGGGGTGATTACACTCTTCTAGAAGAAACTGGGTTCTCAAATTTCTGTCCATTTCTAATGCCTGCTTCAACCGAAACCTTTAAGACTTATGCTAGGAGTACAGAGAAGCAAAATAGCCAAACCACAGAATGTACAATGGACAAACACAGAGAGCAGACCAGACAGTAAAGAGTGAGGTAGAAAGAATGGGGAAAGAGAGAGAAGAAGAAAGAATAAAAGGGCATATGGCGGGAAAGGGGAACATACTTCCCTGACACATTTTCCATTTAGTTACAGTCCTATCAGAGGAATACATATATTCCTGCACTTGACTGTCCCAAGGAATACTTGAATTCTTGTAATACATGTCCTGATATTGTCTCATTTCATTTGTGTAAGTTTATAAATATTATGAAATTACATAATTCAAATTAAGGATAAGGTAACACATTCAATTTGAATGTATCATAGTCTATTTTTATAAAATACACTGTTGCCCATAAATAGGGTACCTTTCAAAGCATAAACTAACCAACTGAAAGAAGTAAAATTATTGCTGGTTTCAGGGAGCCTTGTGGAAAACAGGGTGGAAAGGAGCAAGAAAAGAATTGCCAGAGAGGCAAAAATTTGACTCTTTCATATATATATTTACATATATAATTTATATACATATATAAATTTGAAACTAAAGAATGAAATTTTGCCGGGGATTTAGTTCGGTGGCATAAGCACCTGCCTGGCAGGCGCAAGGTTGTGAGTTCGATCCCCAGTACCAACAAAAAAAAAAAAAAAAAAAGAAATTTCATTACAGAAAAGATACAAGTAATTAAACTATACTAAATATCATGTCACAAATGATTAGAGATATTATTAAAATATTTAGCTGTTAAAACATACACATCAGTAGACATATGGAGATACACACACACACACACACACACACACATAAAATGGTATATATACTGGATATACATGTTTCCTGAAATCAAAATACTTCACATAAAGAAGTTTTTATAAAGACCTTATCAAAATTTGCATTATAATTCTAAATGTTTAACAAATTCTCCTTTATACTGAGTAGGTAAATCATGTTAAAATTCTTAAAGAACAACCATATTTCTCTAAATTCTGTTATAATCATTTCTGTCATGACTATTTGAAAACCATAAAATGCTAATGAATGCAAATAATGGTATTATAACATAATAACCCCGAGTATTTAGTATAAGTATACAATGAATACAACAACTTTTTATCTTGTAATTTTTCTACAACTTCATACAATTTTTTCAGTAAGAATGCAGTGTGTGAGGGCCACAGTTGAGAACATGCTGGAAATTTGCTGAGGGAGCAGCTTTTAGGCATTCCTACCAGTGACACAAAGAACTACGAAGGTGATGGGCATGCTAATTTGCTCAATTGTAATAATCATTTCATCAATTATATCAAGACATGCTGTGCTCCCTAACAGTATAAAAAAAGAAAAAAAAAAAACTATCTCTAGGATTAACAGAAAATGAAACCAGAAATCAGTAATTTATTTTATAACTAAAGTATAATAGAAATTTTATGTCATTTTAAAGGAAAGGAATATTGAGAAGTTACAATATGAGGAGCTGAAAATAGTTCTCTTAAAAGGACATTGAAGGAAATAATTTCTTCAATTTAAAGTTTACTTTTTATCTGAGAATATCAAATAGGTACATAAAATCTCATTTTAACATAAAAATCTGTTCACTGTAGCAAATATAATTATAACTACACTAAGCCAGAATACAGTCTACAAAAATTTTTAATACATTAAGGTTTGAAAACAGATAAGAATTCATCATTCTGATGATGAGAGAAAAACCAGCAAAATCAATGACCTATCATTAGTTTACAAGTTAATAAAAGTTCTCCAGTTAATGTCATCGGCCAGCAAAGCTTTCTACACATGTAGAATAATTACTCCATTGAAGGGGTTATTTTAGGTCACATAATCAACATTCACCAATAATATGCTGTGATTAAGCAATTCTAACCTATGGAAACAGTTCAACTTAATAAATGGAAAAATCAGAGAAAGTAATTACAAAAATAGTTCCATGAGGATGGAGAATTTTTAGGTTTCCCATGTGTACATTAACTGGTAACCAGAAGGTGCCTCGCACATAGTAGGTGTTGGACTACCAAATGAGTAGGTTTTCTTTACAAAAGTCTAGAGTTTTAGTACAGCTTTATTGGACTTTTCCCATACTTAAAGACTGCTAGTTTAAGTATTTGTCCCCTTCAAACCTTAGTGTTAACAATGGGACAGTGTAACTATGGGATCTTTAAGATTGATGAGACCACAAGGGCTCCACCCTGATGAGTGGCACTGGTGCTTTATGAGAGGGCAAATTCAGCTCCCTCTTGCTCTCTTGTTCCTCTGTTTTCTGCCATGTGATGATACAGCATGAAGGCCTTTTCCAAATGCTAATGCTTTAACCTTGGAGTCCCTGCTTCCATAAATTTATGTTCTTTATTAACTACTGGGTCTCAGGCATTCTGTTATAGCAGCACAAAACAGAGTAAGACAAAGACACACTGAAACACGGTATGACCATTTACACTTTGCAGTATCTGCCCCATTTACACTTTGCAGTATCTGCCCCATTTACACTTTGCAGTATCTGCCTAACTGAGCATTACACATGGAGTTTTGCTCCACTCTGCTACTGACCACGAGATACGAGGCAAGTGACATGATCACTTTGGCTATCAGTTTCTTCCTCTGTAAACCTCGGTAACTTGGTAATAAATAAAGTTTTACAGTTACTCTTGGTTCTATGATTTTGTCATTTGTACATCCATTCAAGAATTTTTTGTTTTGTTTTGTTTTTTTGTTTTTTTTTTTGCGGCACCGGGGATTGAACTCACAACCTCGCACCTGCCAGGCAGGCGCTTAAGCCACTGAGTCAAACTCCCAGGCCTCATCCATTCAAGAATTATTTTTAACCACTTACCAGTCCAATTATTTAAATACAGGATGGCCAAAAACTGCATATTTTTCATTAATTTTTATAAGATTATATAACAGGAAATATAAAAATGACAATTTTATCCAAATTTATTCAATGTGCAAATTGACTGGCTGAAATGACACCTGGCAGAGCTATGCTTGGGATAATTGGTACATAAACAAATGTACTGCCTGAGGTACCCGGGATAAACCATTAAGCGGTTAAAATCAGTTTTATAAGGGCCCTTATGATGTGATTTATACAAATTTTCTTGGTTAAAACGTGTAGAAACATATTTTTGATAAATGAGAGACACATACTGCTATGATTCTGGTCACTCTGCTTGTTGAGCCAAATTTTAAATAGCATCAGAATATATGTGTAAGTTTTATTGCAAAGAAAATATCTAACTTTAGAATAAGAGACAGGTAAACAGTGCTCAACTTATGGTGATTCTGCTTGTTTTTTTAAGATAGTGAAAAAGACATAATCTTTCAGTTCAAACTCTATTTCAACTTTGAATTTTCCCATGCCAGCGCTATGTGTGATATGATATTCCTTCTTGCTCCTGGGTAGAGGCAGGGAGCTGCAGCTCCCAGCCAGTCAGGCAATGAGAAGGGTAAACAGCTCCACAGTGTACTGTGTTGCTAAGCTATGATGTTAAGTAAGTTAGGTGTACTAAACATATTTTCAGTTACAATATTTTTAGCTCAAAAAGTTTACAATGAATTTATGAGGGTATAATCCCACTGTAAGTTGTATGGTAGTTTACTATCTAATTTCTATAGACTGTTTCAATGATCAAATGTTTATGGATGAATTTCATTTTATTACTGGAGTTAGGAAATCAATGGTTTCCCGTTGATCACCAAACTATTCACAACTACCTATTTAACTGTCTATCTTCTGTAGTGGACTATAAGATCCATGATAAAATAAAGGCTAAATATCCTTTATCTGAAAAGCTTGGGAATAGAAAAGTTTCAGATTTTGGATTTTAGAAGATTTATGTATATATATATATATATATATATATATATATATATACACATATATCAAAGGACAAATAGTGAAGATGACCCAAGTCTAAACATAAAATTCATTCATGTTTCATATACATCTTATACATACAGCCTGAAGGTGATTTTATTTGACATTTTAATAAATACTATACTGTGTCTGTGTTTTGAATGCAACCAGTCACACACAGTAGGTGTACAATTTTCCATTTGTGGCATCACACTGATGCTCAAAAACCTTGCGTTTTGCATTTTCATATTTCGGATGCTTGATTATAGGCAGATGCTGATGTCTGGAACACGTGGTGTCAATCGCTGTCTGGAGTCCACCTACTCTTCTTCTCTTGGACCAATACAGGAGGTTTTTTTATCATGAGATAAATATACAACATACCCAAAATTGTTCCTAAAGTGTTCAATTAAATTATATAATTTCAAAATGTGGAGGCAGAAAGGATAAATGTTCTTACCTGGGCAAGTTTACGCTTTTCTAGGTTCCTTCCCTTTTCATTGCGTAATGTATAAACTGGTGTACTTTGTATCGCACCAGAATAAGCCCCGTAATCTTCCTCATTTTCCTACATATACAAAAAAATACAAGTAATTATTTTAGAACATTCCTAAAGTTATTGGATTAACAGAAAGCATCTGATATACATACAGAGAATTTTAGATACTATAAGTTTAAGAATATATTTAGGGAGAAACTGCATTTTTCTATACTATGAGTCAATAATTTTCAAAATAATCTCTGGTTATTTTGGATAATTTAAATAAAACTTATTCTAGGATACTTTGTTCTCCATTACTATCACTGGAAGTTGTATGTAGTGTGTTTTCTTCAAAGGTAAAATTTAAAAAGCCAGGTGGGGTGGCACATGGCTGTAATCCCAGCACTCAGGAGACTGAGGCAGGAGGATCACTGTGAGTTTGAGACCAGCGTGGGTTACAAAGTGAGTTCAAAGCCAGCCTGAACTGCATAGTGAGACCCTGTCTCAAAAGAACCAAAAAAAAGAAAAAGAAAAAAAAAGAAAAACAAAGAAACAGATAAAATTCAAAACATAACAACCATTAATAAAGTCTGCAAAGATATAAGGTGTAATGAAACAAAACATACACATACATACTCATAAATATTCATGTACTTGTAATAGTCATAGATTTAAATATAAATCCTCATATAAAATCTTTTTTACATGAATAAAATTATTTACTTAAAATGCTGGAATGATCCTATAAAACCAAATGATGGCATTCCTAGATTAATTCTATGCCAGTGACATCTTTTTTTAAAAAAATTTCAGCTTGAAGCAACAGTTTCAATTGTCGTATCAAGGTAATCAACTTTATGAAAACATATATTATGTTAAAGTATCTTTAAAGATCTCTACAGTTCTGTGATTAAAATATGCAAACAACAGAGATTATTCAGGAGATGCATATAGAATGCAGATAGTTGCCAGAGGGCTTGTTACAGAAAATGCATTCTTGAACAAAAGGATAAGCATATTTCAAAAGTCTCTAAAGAATAAATCTCATGTAGTCTATAAAGAATAAGCTTTAAGTCTATAAAGAATGAAAAGAATATGATGTACCTTGTGTTTTAGCTTACTCTTCACTTCCTTTAATCCCAGTTTTGCATGATTTTTTGCCTGGAAAACAATAATAAAGATTTTTGGCTTACAATAGTTCTGTTACATTTATAAAATAAGTATATAAAACTATATTCAGTGAAAATTCCTACCTATTCATATTTTCTAGCAAAGAAGCAGATTATAATTTAAAACTATTTTCAAGATTAACACCTATTTATTTTTTATTACACCTAGATAAACTGGTTAAAAGCAAGATTAGCCTCTTTTTACACGTAAATATAGTAAGGCTAATGTTTAGCCTATTTTGGCTCCTAAAGTATAGTGAACACAAGGGGAATCAACCAAACTGCTAATGCCCAGTTTTGAAATTACAAGTTAGGGGCAAAGAGAAATCATATCATAGCACCAAGTTATTTGGGCAAATACTTCTATTTGAAGAAACTTGGGCTTTTGTGCTTTACAGGCACACACAGATTTTTAGTAGCAAAGCCATTTGCTATTTTGTAAATAGATTTTCTGGGAAAAATTAAAAGTCATTTAACAATCTAAATGCTATCCTCATGTTTCACTAGAATTTGGCACCAGTATCTGAGTGGCTCAGGCCCTGCTGTGAATCCTGTGAAGTATACTTCAAACTAACTGGGGCTTCATAAAAGCCTCAGCCTTTGTGTCACTTGAAATTTTCATTTGCAGTAGTCAGAGTAGAAACAAAACAACAACAACAACAACAAAAAAAGGAATTCACATTTATTTTGTGCTTCCTAAATATAAAACTGTGCTGGGTGCTTAGCATGCATAATCTCATTTAGCCTTCACAGTGACTCTATCATCGTCATATTTTATAAATAAGCAAAGTGACTCAGAGAATAAATCATAACTTAGATTCAAAGCTAAGTGTATTTAATTATAAAGTCCAATGCCTTCCCTTCTCAAAGAGGAAGGAGGAAAAACTTTTTAAAAACATATCTAGTGAATTTAAACCTCAACAAAAAGAAGGCACTTGAGTTTCATTCTACAGACCCAGAAACTTATGACAAGCAAACTCTAAAAGCCTTGCTCAGACTAACGCATCCTGCTCTACTGAGATGCTTCTAGAAAAGTAAATACATGACTTTCCCAAGTTCTTTATTTCTTTTCTACTCATATCTCTAGTACCCAGTAATAATGCATACAGCAGCTGCTCAAGGAATGTCTTGAACTGAATGAAAAAAATTATTTCTGTATTGTAACTGAAGAAAAACTAAAATATTACACTTACTAAATGATAATCAAAACACTAAATTCTAGCCTATGGCTTTTCAGAATTTAATAAATAAAGCACTGCCACATTCATTATTTTATTTTAAAAGGCACTGAAAGTCTTATAGTAATGCCTACATTTCCATTAGTTAGGAAATACATAATTACCAAGCAAAATGCTTCGGTTCCCATCTCCTAAAATGTGTACCCATTCATGCTTTGTTCACATTTGGAGTATATTCTGGTTTACCCAAATATTCTCTCATTCACTTGATCAACTAATGTTTTCAGATGTTCTTTAGTGAATAGACTTGAATCCAGTGGTAGGCTGGTGGTCCTTCAGTGTGTGCTAATTAATTTAAATGCCTACTTCCCTACCTCTTTCCTGGATCTCTTTCATATTACCTGGAAGATGAAACACAGGTTCTTTCCATCCTTTTCATTTTACCAAGATGAAATGTAACAATATATGACAAGCATTCTCTATATAAATGTATCAAGCAAAGGCCTAACAAAAAGACAACTTAGGAAAATCTCTTAGGCAAATGAAATGTACATTTTACTTTGCTGTGATTCTTAGATTTATGAGAGCATGTTTGTCACCTCTGATTTTTTTATGGCCCTGGTTACCATATAAAAGCAAAAGCATATAAGGCACTGAAAACAATTTCTAGGCATAGAAATAAGAGTTTTAAGATGCTGTAAGTGCAGAACAAAATCATAATTCACTTCAACAAATACATATATAGTACTTCTGTAGTATATCCAAAGCATACAGCAAAGCAATGGGGATAAAAATATAAATGCTGGGACAGTGTCTTTCTTACCTTAAATACTCTAACTCTGATATGAACAAAAAGCTTTGAAAGAATTTACCATTTACAGAAAATCCAGGCATATATAGTGTGTTACACACACATAAGAGAAATTGGAAGTTTTTTTCATTGCAATTTGTGGTCAAAGAAGGAATATGAGCAGCCTGGAAAGATAAGTTTTAGGTAAAACTATAAAGGTCATGAAATGACTGTTTCCTGCCTGAAACCTCAAGTTTCAGGCATGATCACAACAGAAATGATACAAGGAATTCAGATCCTAATTTGTCTGAAATAAAATGAAAGAATAATCCTAAAAAATGTAAAATTTTTAATTTGGAAAGATTTTATTGCCTTGCAGAGAAGGTTTCAAAATAGAACATTCTTCTGATTACAGGGATAAAAACTGTAAATAATGAATGAAGCTTTCAACGAGTTTGCTTTCTTATTGTACTTTTATGAAATATTTGAGTAAAATTAAGGGAGGAAACACATATTCTACAAAACACAACATTTTAATCTTAAAAAAATTCTGAAAGTCCTTGCTTCAGGAATAAAACGAGAGCCTGCTGACTGCTACACCTTTCTCAGAAACTTAATTTTTGTGTGCATGAGAAACAAGGCTCAACATTAATTGAGGTTTTTACATGGTAGCCATGTGCTGTTTCATTGTGAAAATTTAAACCTACCCTCTAGAGATAGTTATCTACTAAAGGAGATTTTTTTAGTATATAGGAAAACCAGAAAAACAGCAGAGGCTGATATTTCTAAGGCAAAACAATGATTTCTTACTTTTGCTTGCTGATAAGTCTTCAAACAATTCAGAATGTTGGTACTGTATTTTTGAATTAACTCTGTAGATTATCTTCTCTACTATAAAATGTAATCTTTGAAATGGATTTTTTTAAACAAAAAGTAACTATGTATGTTATAGTTGAGAGTCAAGGAAAAAACGAAAGTTCTAAATATTTATTAACATTTTATTACTCAATCACATCAACTTAATTGCTGAGATAGTTTAGGGACAAATTCTCATCAAATCATAAGTAATGGCCTCAATATTTTTATAAATATAGATTATATATGACTTATTGAATTTAAAAAATCATTTTGAATGAATACCATTCCAAGGCTTCTCCCACAAGGAGCTACCAGTCTAGCACTAAAAATAAAAACATACACAAGCAAAGCTAGTGATAAAACAAGTTCTTATAGTTCCTGTGGGACTACATAAGTAGGTATATAAATTTTTCTTAGAAGGACTGGGAAAATTTTTTGAAGAGGAAACCAATGTTTGAACTATCTCCTAGTATGAGCTGGTATTCACCAGGTGGATACTGAGCAGAAACTGGGAGTTTCAAGTGTTAGGAATAACTAGAGCAAGAATAAGAGGACAGAAGCAGACATCCTGCATTACAGACACAGGAGTACAAGGGATCTGCATAGATACATAAGCTGCAGGGGAACAGGTGAAACAGGGAAGGATGGAGGGAGGAACAGACCTGGAAGGGTCTTAGTTATCATATGAAAGATTTTATTTTACTGCTTATTTAATGTTATTGTTATTAATGTAATATAAACTATGGCAAATCACTAAAACTTTTAATTATGGAGAGTCAGTGCATCTTTCAGGGAAGAAATATTGCCATATCTGTTTATTTTTCCCATTTTAGCCTCAAGTACATGATGAAAATTTAAAATACACTGTTTTATGAAAGAATCAAATTTATAAAAGGATACCTGATCATGCACTGTTTCAATTTGATCCACAATTTTTGATAGTTTTGAAATAAAATATCTTCTAAAATTATATAAAGGAAATACTGCTTCTATATCAAAAAATGAATTTTAATTTTAATAAATTAATTTGGGTTGGTTAATACTAACTCTAAACATCAAAAATGGAAAATATTTTGAATTTACATGTCTATTTTCTAGAGCAAAGCACAATTTTATCAATAGAATTTTATACCAAAATAAAACTTACAAATTTATATGCTGTCCGTACAGCAGGAGTTGCTTTGGTCATTGCTGTGTTGAATAGTGCACCTCCTTTCTGCAAAAGAAAAACAAGCTTATTTTCAAAAACTTTTGACAAACTGTCCTGAAAACAAAGCAGTATTAATAACACAGAATAAGAACCTTATTCTGAAGTTAAACAGAATTACAAAAATTATTTCATGTTTAATGCCTTTAAAGATTTTCTATAATAATTTAAAACAAAATATGAACACTTCATTTTGTTCTTTTAGTTGTTACAATACATTATTTAAAATCATTTCATTTTTGAAGTTTAGGCAGATGAGTAATATGGATAGTAATACAGTGTGTATATATATATATACACACATACATATTTAAAGCATAATAAAAATATAATATTTATCAGAGGTTTCAGTGTTGAGTGATAAAGTCAAACTATGGAAGAAATGTTTCATATAAAAAATCATATTAATAAAACTGCTATTAGAAATTATAAAGTCTCCATCAAATCCTACTAATCTATTTAATTCTTTGTTTTGTAATATAACATAAAGTGACAGAGAACCCTTGCTTCCCAAGCAAGCTACTTATCTCTGAACAAAAAGGTTCAATTAAAATCATCATCATGATTTACAGACTATAAGCATGACAAATATGTATTTAAAGTATGAGAATATATACAACCATTTCAAATATTACAAATAAATATCATAACTATAAATGGCATATTTTATTCAATATTTCTCCATAATTACTACTATGAAAGAAGACACACAAAGACTTAAAGTTACCTTAACAGTATGCACCCACTGGTGATATGACCTTGGATTCCCTGGAATATATAAAAGTTCCCAGGAACGTTTGATTAAAAATAAGTCCATAAATCATCATCTTAAGAAATCATATTTTCAGCATTTTAGTAGGCAAGTTTTAATTCCAATGTTGTAAAAGAAGCAGTAGCATTTGTAAGAATTAATACATTAATTCTCAGGAACACAGTAATTAGCACTTCTAAAAACAGACAATAATGTGTTCTTCATTGACTTATCAAGCTAATATATTACCCTATATTCTTTAGTTTTAGTATTAGTTCCTTAGGGGAAAATGTAACCTCTCTTTTGAAATCTAAAATTCCTATGCTTTTAAAACTGACTTTTCTATATTTTAAGCCTATGTTATTTTGTAAAGGCTTTCCTCTTTTACATAGTTAGTTTCATTGCCAATATAGTACAAATGCATAAAGCATAATTGTGTTTTAAAAAGCTTCAGTCTGCTGTTACAAAATACAGGAAGGATGATTCCAGCCCAAGAATGTCTTTGCAGCTATCTCCCAGCTCTAGGTTCATGTTTCTACTTAAAATCTTTCTCTAATTTAAAAAAAATTTTAAGAAACAACTTTCTGATAAACAACTTTTTATCACTCAGCATGGTATTGTGCCTTCTTTTGGAGAAATTTAGACTGAAATATTTTTTCTTACTTCGTCAAGTTATTGTAGCAAAATGTATTTACTTGAAATATGTAAAAGTAAAATGATTGCTTGAAAGTCACTAGAGCTCTGGGTGGCACTGGCCTGACCAAAATTTTAAAGGTGTATTTATTTCCCTTTAAAAATAATGACAAATTCCAACTTATCCTATCAATTTATTTCTCAGATTTTAACAAAAACAAAAATAGACAAACTGCCTCTCTTCATTCATCCAGATCATTCATTTGCTTTACTCCTTTATTCAAAGTTTTCACCTATTCATTTTTTTAACTTTTTTATTAAAAATAGTTGACTAGAAATCACGTATTTTAAGACTTAGGTACTATAGTTATTCTGTAGAGTGTTTTAATTGTTTTTTCAAAATGTTTTTAAGATAGCAGAAATGTCAACATTATGATAATAATTTAGCATTCTGGAGCACATGTCAACCCAGAAAAAAAATTTAAATGGCTGAACCACATTGACAATGTCTATATAAAAAAAAAAAACATCCAGAGGAGTCATAAAAAGGATAGGGTCTTACAGAATTGACAGGAATAAAAAGTTCATATTCAGTTCTTTACAGTTCATGAAACGTGTTTACCAACATTATATTATTTGAATTGTATTTCTGAACTGTAAAATAGGCAAAGCAGGTAGTGCCACAAGCAGCACAGTTCAATATGGAAGAGGTCTTCGGAGTTTAAAGGACCTCTGGAGTTCACACCCAATCTGTGAGTGATGTGATCTGGGACTAGGAACTTCACCATGCTGAGCCTCAGCTTCTTCATTTGTCAAATATGCCTAATAGTTACTGCCATTTAGAATTATTGCCAGGATGAAAGATAATAATTATACATGTCTAGTATGGTCCCCAACACATCGTGGGAACACCATAAATATTAATTATTATAAGTAACTTGCCAGATAAAGAAATGGGGCTCTGAGGTGATATGTTACTTGCTTTGGAAGGCTAGCAAATGAGAAAGAATATGAATCGGGGTATTTTAATTCATTGCTCATTATTCCTTCAACTCTGAAATACTACCTCTAAGATTACTTAAATATAGTAAAATTTGTTACATAGAAGTTTTCTCTGTACCATTTTCAAAGCAATCACATTAGAAAGGAAAAGAGATTGCTCTAAGCTAGCACCTTGAAAGGAAAGGAAATAATGATTTGATAGTAATAATCTAGAAATATAAAGTATGAAGGCAAAAAGGAATTCCCTAGGAATAAATAGATTATAGGGAAATGTGGTATAACGCGTTTTAAAGATACCTTCCTATTTTTGAAATTTTAAGGACTGTCTCTAAATCTTAATGTTTCTATGATTTAAGGTTTCCATCTCCACAAAACTTCTGAGAGTGGCACATAATCCTTTGGCAAAATGAAAAAAATGAGGCCACTTTTTTCCTAAATATTCATTTGAATGCCAAAGTTATAACTCAGTTTTTCAAGTTAACTATCTTATGACAATCAGTAAGCACATTTGAGGATATTCTTAACATTATTCTTGTTAAACAACTGATTTTGTCATACTCAAGGAAAAAAATCTTGATTTTTCATTTGTGCTAAGATTTTTTTTCTAAATGTATTTGAAACTTCAGTAATTTGTAATTATCAAAAGACAAAGTGGTTTACATTATTCAATGTGACCAGAGAAATGCCGCTAAAACTGATAAATGCCTACCACTTTTTCAAACCCTTTAATAATGTAGTTAGTAAAAAGAAACAAGTGAAAGACTGAGCCATTTATATCAGGGAACTAGTGAAGAAGCATATGCTATTAATAAATACACACATACTCGTATAAAAGCAACCTGAAAATATTTCTCCTTTTTAAAGTTTACACGATTTGATTTGGGTTTAAGAACTAGTTTTATTTTAACTGCAAAAAATATATATTTGAAAAATCATGTTCTTAACAAAATGTTCTTTGGTGGCTTTTTCATAGATTAACATTTGTATTTACTTAATTGAATCCTTTGTTCTTCTCAGGTTCTCTTTTATCACCTTTTAATCTCTATGGGTATTCTTTTGCACATTTCCTTATGTCTTTATTATTTTCCTTTTAAGCTAAAGGAGTATTCTGCAAGAGTCTTATGAAAGGAATCATGTGTGAGGAAATCATGTATTTCCTGAATAGTCCCCATGGGACAGAAAAAAGTTTTGGAAAATCTCCATACAGTTACAGATTTTCACAGCTCTAGTTTCAAATGAAATTAAGATGTTCTGTATCTGACTGTCTTGAATTCTTAATTAGAAACATAATTGTAAAATATTACCATACTTATATTAATTTTGCCAGAATTATGGACATTAGCAAAAATAGTGTACAAACTACTACTGCACTGATGTATATAAGTAGAATACATAACTTTTCCCTAAAATTTCCTAATTATTTCTGTTTAACAGAATACAATTTCTTCTTCAGTTTTTGTTATTGCTAGTTTATTATACAGTGATCTTTCCTACCCTTTCTGTATAAGAGAAATATTTAAAAGATAGAAGAGACTGGAGTTTTGCTTGCATTTGATCATATTAGGGAGGGTCTGAGTAAAACTAATTATAGATATTTTCTGATTAAGATCCTAATATTTAAATATCAATGTATTGCAGTTGTTAAGCAAGCACTCTGAAGCAAGTAGACACATGTTGAGTTTAGGTTCTGGCCTCTACTTGATGTGTAACGTTAAATGAACTGCTGAGTTGAGAGGCCCCTACTCCAAAATGGGATGGTCAAAGGGCCTTTGAGACTATTATCAAAGTTCAAATGAGATATTGTAGATCTGTTATGTGAGTTCCTGTCACATATTAGTGCTCAATAAATAATACTAAAATTACTACATGAGAATCAACAAAGTTAAATCTGTTTTCTTCTTGGAAGAACAGAAGAACATCATAACACAAACATATCCTTTCTCATTAAGTATAGTCTCTGCAGTATGGAGTAGACTTTAGAAAATACTTTTGGAAATACACACATACAAACATGCACATAAGAACACATATCCTACATAGACAGACATACCCTAATTAGTAGTTAGGAAAACATTACTAGTTTTTATTATTTATTTTTCATATTTTAAATCCTAAAAATATGCTTTCTTTTCTTTTAGAAATAATTTCCATACATACCTAAAATAGAACTAAAAATAACATTTGACAGGCATAATTTTTGAGGTAATTTCTTGTTCATGGAAGTTAATGATGATTGAAACAGGCTTTCTCTGGATAAGTCTCTGTTACTTCAAATTAAAATGAATTTAAAATCTTTTTCATTGCAATAAAGAGCAAAAAGCAATTGTCATTAAGTTGTACTAAAATATAGCAGTGTCTAAGTCAGAAGATAGTATTCCCCTTTTTTTTAAACAATAAGACCTTTAGTAAAAATTTCTAGTTACCCTCTTCTACCACACACACACACACACACACACACACACACACACACACATCTCCCTGTATTAAACAGGCATCCAGCCAGATGGGTAAGACTATGGAATTTAACTGTATAAAAGGATCATAGTTCTACCCCATTACTGTCATAAGATGTCATCTTCAATTCTACAAAAGCTACTAGCCCCACGGGTCATAAAGATAATGAGACAGCAGTTATGTAAATACTGAATAGATGCCTCAAACAATTTGTCCATAAGCTGACAATATTTTGCTTGTCTGAGTTGAAAAGTAAAAAAGCATTATTTTAGCACCAAAGTTCCATTTGAAGCTAAATCTTTATCCATAAGCTGAGGAAAGCAAGGAACTAAATGATTCAACAGTCAGTTTATTTGCTCAATAAACTTTTTCCCTAAGCTAAATGCTTTCAATGAAATGTAGTTATATCAGATGAAAATCTGAAACTGCTAAATTCATTTGTACTCATTTTAATGAACAAATGATCGCTATACATTTTCTATATTTTCATTATGTGAAAATAATTCTTATTTAAGAATAAAATTAAATTTGTGAAATTTGTAGATGATTACTGATTCCTTTTTGTTTTCTCATATTTTATTCTGAATGCTAGGGATTTTATACATGTACAGATGAAAATCTTTTCCTTTCTTTCCTCCCTTTCTTCCTTCCTTCCTTCCTTCCTTTCTTCCTTCCTTCCTTCCTTCCCTTTCTCTCTCCTTCTTTCTTTTTGAGGTAGCATCTCACTATGTAGCCCAAAGAAGGGCTTGAATTTGCAGCAATCATACCATCTCAGTTTCCCAAGTCTGGGATTACAGGCATCGACCACCACACCTGGCAGAGGTAGAAAAATACTATTATACCAGGTCAAAAATTAACATGCTAAAGGAATTTTTATTTCTTTAGTTCACCTAGTATCTAGAACAGTACATAGTATGCACCCAGCAATATTGCTTAAGTGAATGGCCAGAACACTACAAGGATTCAAGAAAAATTCTCTGCAAGTCAAAGTAATATACAAGAACAACAGTGTACAAAATATTGATTTGTAGATCATTAATTGCCTAGATAATTATAACACTGAATATTTATGTTTGAAGAATTAGTTATATTTGTGGAACGGTAATATTAAAACTTTCCTCCAGCTGCAGTAGTAGTGTTCAAATATTTTTTGGATTATATTACAATGCACTATTTCAACTGTAATCTCAGTTTTCAAATTCATACTCAGGTATGGCTATTATCATTACTCTTTTTCTAGCAGGGACTAGTACTTTTCAGGAGGAAAGTTAAAGGATATAAACTGACTGAATTTCTGTGTTATTTTTGATAATATGAGATCATATAAGCCAAAAGCCACCAATTTATGAGACAATCTTAATGCTTAGCATAACAGATATGAAGCAAAATAAGTTGAAACCATATCTCTTGTAAGATATTATATACTTAGGAGAAAATCATTGTATATGAAATAGATTACATCAGACACAAGTTGAAAGGTCAAGACAATTGTTACTTAAAAGATGGGTGATCATACTCTAAATATTCCATACCTCCACAAAAACCACCTGATGTGATCTCTTCTTCAAATACATCAGAGAAACCCCTTCCAGCATTTAGTTTTGCCAGTCGACCATCAATAAACTGAAATTTGTAAGTATTAAATATGTTAATTTTTCATTTGTTTCATAATATTAATTTTTTATCATGAGGTTCCTATATAATTATGCATATATCTGATGTATACAAATATACATAAGAAATTTCTCAAACAAAGCAAACAGCAGGTGCTCAGTAAACAAGAGCTAATTAGTTAGATTACAAAGGTCCAGTACAGATTCTAACCCATTAAAAGAAATGGCAAAGTGCAGCAGCAAAGGTCACAGGCTGAAGGTAGGCTGCCTGACACACGTCTCCGCAGAAGGGTCCGCACAAAAGTACTGCTGACTTCCCAAGCTGTTTATCTGGGAGGCTGGACCCTCCTTTACCTGGCCTCAGCTCTCCTTGCCTCATGGTTTTGCTACAAACTTGAAATGAGATTAACTTAGATTACATGCTTAGTACAGTCTCTGACACAGTAAATAACCAAAAATGTTGCACATTATTTCTCGAGATTAGCATTAATTTCAATGAAAAAGACCATTCCTTCTCTAAACTGTGATGCCTTAAAGCAAAACAGAAAACTAGAAAATTTTCATCATTTAATAATAAAATAAACACAACTTTCATAATTTCTAGCATATGTGCTGACTGAATGATTAGGAGTTCTTTATTTAAAGAACCTTATGCATGTCAAGGCAATATGCAATGAAATAACAGTATGTGTTGACATGCATAAGGTTCTTTTAAATAATACTTTTTGGTGCTCTTAAAGAAGAGATTTGAGTGAAAAGGAAAAGTTATTCATAAGCACCTACCTCGAATCCCTTGCCAAATGTAGTTACCCACCACCTGTTCTGCCCCATTCCTACACACACAGGGTATCACTGTCCTGTAGCATTTATACTGCACTTGAAAAATACTCCCAGGTATATTTATGTGACCAACTCGAGGTAAAGAATCAATAATATGCATAACATACATATGTATTACTGGCATTTCATTACTTTTTATTTTATTGATATGCAACATCTAGAATTTGATGTGTTAATAATTAAGGCAGAATGTGTCTAAGGTTTCCTCACATAAGAACTAGTAGTTAACACAGAGAAGATTTAGATACTTTTGAAGGGGAAATGTAAAGATTTGAGAATTAACACAAGATATTCATATTCATTCTGAAATTAATCCTAGTTTTTACTATAGAAATTAAAATTTTAATTGAATTAAAATAAAGTTGCTTCACTTAAAAAAACTCGCAGACTGCACTAGTTTTCCATTTGACTGTTTGATGAATAAAATTAATTGAGAAGGTATATTGGGTAATACTACGTCCCTCCAAGTCTCATACTTTTGATGGGGCTGAGTTTATTGGCTTGTTTTTGGTTTGTTGTCTGGTGCGGGGATTGGCAATGTGAGTGCTGCACCCGCCCAGGGGTGGAGCTGATATACAATGTAAGGGAAGGTGGGTCTTCCTCTTGTGCTTCTGCCTTCCCTATCACCAGTGCGCCTTGCTGCTTGTGGCCGCCATGAATGGCTGCCCTGCCACACCACGCTGCCTGAGCCAACTATGTGTGGACTGAAACTCCTGAGAAACTGTAAGAAATAATCCTTTCCTTCCCTAATTTTGGGCGTCAGGTATTTTGTCTCAGCAACGACTAAAAAGTAACTAAGACAGAAGGTTTATATAGAGAATTATAGTTTTATTCAGGGAGCAATTTAAAATAACTGAAGACAGCAAGTTACACCAGTTATAACCAATTTAACCAGTTAAATTTTCAGACAAAATCCTCTTGCAGACCAAAATTTAAAAAGTGATGTCAAATGAATCAATGGATTCCTGTTCAAAATGCACTTTAACCATCTTTTAATTTTATCACAGAATGTTTTTGACCAAAAATGTGATAATATAGGTGTAAATAAATACAACCTAAAATGACAGCCTGGACTTTTGAGCTTGAGTTGCTCTCACTGAACTCTGAATTCTGAGAACAGAGACCATAGGTGACTCATTTTTATAACCTCGGTATGCTTGACATGGCAAAAGTTTCCAGAAGTACAAATATACATGGAGTATAAGTGTGAGGCTCACATCACAACTCCGTCACTTAATGGATATAAGACCTTGAGCAACTTCTCATATCTGAGACTCTGTTTCCCCTTCTATAAAATGAGAATATCTTACAGAACTTCATATAAAATAATTAAAGTGATATGAAGTGCCTGTAATTGCATAGATAGAATAAAGGTTAAATAATAAAAGCCTACTTTTCCAAATACCTTTTCCATCTTTGTCTATTTGTGAGTGGCCTGAGGAATAAATCCCTGTCTTCCTCATGTGTGCTTCATCAACACCTGGTGAAAATGCATGGCACACAGTTTTTACTGCTGCTCGTTTTGTTGTTGAGAGCTGGAGACTGAACTAAGGATTCTGACCCTAGCACTGTGGTACATTCTGGGCCAGAAATAAATTTCAAAGTGAATAAACGCTGCTCACTGAAGTATGCTGAAAGGTGATGGAATATTACCAAGTTTTAAAGTTAAATAATTATACCAGATAGAAGCAATTCATTTAATTCTATCGTGAGATCACAGCTAGTAACTTACAATATTAGTGTTTTTGCTAAGTATAATATATGGTTAATGCTAAAACACTGGCAAGTTTAAATGCACATAAACTTGATTTGTACATGTTTCCAACACAGCAGTATAAATCAAATTAAAGTGATCTAAGTTGATGGAGTAAGTATCATCTTTTAAAAAACAAGGTGAAAGCAAAATGATAAATTTATAATAGTACATTACTGGCAAGTAGAACACACTAAGGCACCCTTTCAGAGGACTTAATTTGCTCTAAAAAGATTAAGTCTATAAGACTTCTTAAAAGGTTTCATTTTTTTGTTTATTGAAAATAATCCATCCATTTTATTAAATGAGTGGAATAGTTCAAGTCTAAAAAGAGATAAATCCCCAAACTATTTACTGATCATGCATTTTTGAGCATGAGTAACTACTTTGTGTTACTAAGCTAGTGATTTGAGCCAAAATAAATTAATCACTTGGTAAAATACCACATATTATCACTGACTTTCTAAACATTCCTGTCAGGGACAATCACACACTTACCAATGTACACACAATGAAATTATGTTTGTAAAATAAAGATTGATTACTTGCAAATATCCACATGCACTATATGTATACACACATACACACTCACACAAATACAGACACCCAGGAGTAAATAGAAAAGTGGTATTAAAGGAGGCAATCCTGAAAATAATATTTGTCCAAACTCTTTTTCTATTTTTGGTTCATTAACAATTATTTTTTTCCTCCTAACTGGAGTTAGTTCATGGTCATACCCCTCTGATAATTCTGGATCATTTCATAGTATATAAGACAGAAAAGAACATTTTAAGCTGCTTATGCATGGAAAAATTTTGAATTGAAAAGTATCTGTACATAAAAGTTATGTTATGTGTCATAACATGTTGATTAATAGTTGCTTATCATTTAACAATTACGTATCTTTAGGTTCCTGGAAGACAGTTTTGAATGTTTTTGTTATTGGAAGTAATGACTAGTAACATTGTTAATGATGAAAGTGATGTACCTATAAGAAAAAATTAGATTATAAGTAGACTTTAAGGAAAATTATGAATTTTGTTTAACCTGATGCTTTCTGCATAAAACTTGGTATTTTGCTTTTTACTCCAAAAGAAAACTTAAAACCTAGAACTAAGCATACTAAATAATCATAACAAAACTAAATAGTTGGAAATTTTACAGAAATTCATGAACACACTTTCATAATGTGGATTCTATGATTTTACTATAAGACAGAATATATTTAAATAACATAAACATAATTCTCAAGACACATCAAATATATGAATTTTCAAAGTCAATGATAGTTTTTCCTCTAATCATCCACAACTGCAAGAACTAGATTTTCTTAAACTTGGTGTTAGAATCATAAAGGTAATGAAGTAAATATTTTCAAAGACCAAAACTGCTTCTTGTTCTTGTTTCTGCCTATCACTAGGGTCCTTACCACATTTTAATTTTCAAATAGTTATTGTTACACAAAATTGATTCAATTTAAAGAAATTAGTGATTTAAATGTACTTTAGTAAGCACTACTGTTCATGAAATGAACATTTATCTTATAAACTGATTTTTAAATTATAGTTAAATATAAAATGAATGTTTAATGCCATGTAATACAGAGAATAGGACTGATATCATACTCCTTTCAAAAATATTTTAAAAATCTGGTCAGATTCACAGAATAAACTTGAACATGTTGACCAGTGAAACGTATCCTTCCCTTATGAGATGAGTTGGATGCTTTTTAAAAATTATTCACCAGTCAGTGTATTTCCAGGATTGGATCTAAAAATCTAAAACAAGTTTTGCTACTACCAATGTCTTAATGCCCTTCATGGTCCACACATATGTTATATAAATATTTAATTGCAAACATTCCATCAAAACTTTGAGGATTACAGTAATTAAATTTCAGGGTTTTTACTTAAAATTTTAAAAAATTACTTGATTTGGGGTGGAGGGGAATGCATAAAAAAAATTGTGTTGAGGAAACAGGGCCATGGTATGATTTTCTACACCACCCTAGGGAAGAGGGAAGAGGGATTGCTGTTCTTTTGTGCTTACTTGGCCATCCTGAAGAGAAGCAGAGATAGTGAAACAATGCCATAAACAAATCTATATACCCAAATTACTTCTTCAAGGGATTTTTCTTTCCTCCAACGAAAAATTATTAATACCTCAAAAACTTATCTCATATTAGAAACTTCTTGGTCACCAAAGTAAGATAATTAATCTAAGAAAATTAAAGTCTTGAGAGCTAGAGAAAGTGTTTTAAATAAATAAAAATGTTTGGTAATTAGGAAATTTTTAAATACAGGAAAAATTGTTTTTAAAATACATTAATTTCTTATGAATCTTTAAAATTTGCCTTTTTATATAATGATTTGGGCTAAGTAGTCTAATTTAAATGTTTCTTCTTATAAATGTTCAGTAAAACTTGACAGGGTTACTGAAAACTACACTAAAGTGTTACAAGAAATTAAATCAGCAGGTATTTTTAAACACCTGCTAAATGTCCGGCATTCAGTTAGTGGTACACATAAACACAAACTGCTATAGCATGTAAGAATAAAGTAAGTCAGTTTAGAGCTCAAACTATGAATATTAAACATGTGAAAAAATGGAAATAAGCTGATAGTTTTATGCCATTTCAAAAATCAGATAATTAGATGAATGTAAGGTTCCAGTATATTAAATTAAATTACCATGGTATAATGAACAGTGAACACAATGAACACTGAAGAGTATAAAGAACCCATTCAGAACAATTTATTAGTAGAACTAATAACTTAAAATAGCAATAGGACAATATTACCTTCAAGAATAAAAGTGAAATGACATTTTAAAATTTCCTCAAGGATTTAGTTTGTTGAACTTCATGATCACGAGACCAAAGAATCAATTAATTCAATCATTTAATATTTAACCGAATGTTTACTATATTCCAGGTACTGTTCTAGATGCCTGACATATAGAAGTGAACGAAACAGAGAAATTAAAATCCTTGTGATACTAAAACATGATATCAGAAACATAATAAATTATGCACAGTATTACAAGGTAAGAAATGCAACATGGCAGTAATATGGCATATAATGCTATAATTATTTTAAAGATTAAAACAGATAAAGCACTCCAACTGCACTCATCATTAAGTAGTATGTAATAAACGATACTTTTATGCATCCATAATTTATTGCGATTCATCCATTCATTACTGTGTGCCTCTATTATAATGCGGGTGCAGAAGCATAATGAAACAATTTTCAGAGAAAGAATATCAAATAGTTCAGAATGTCAGAAACAAGGGTATAAAGGATTAGACAGACAGATGCCAGGTGATCAAGGATTTTGTGTGCTAGAATAAAGATTAAAAGCATTAGGCTTTAACTGCACTTCAAACCAAATGGACCTAACAGATAGATAGATAGATAGATAGATAGATATCACTTCCTCCCAAAGCACCAAAATATACATTCTCCTTAAGCAATTACGTAACATTCTCCAGGACAGATCATAGGTTAGACTATAAAAGAAAACGAAAGTCAAGTAATATTCTGAACATGAGAATCTAAAATCAGTAATAAGAGTCAGTCATGAGAAGGATATTAGAAGATTCACAAATACATACAAATTAAAAATGAGCAGTGTACCTGTAAAGACACTTCTAAAAGAAGATAAAAACAGCCAACAGTTTTATGAAAAAAAATTCAGTATCATCAATCAGAGAAGTAAAATCATCTCACACTCTTTAGGATTTCTGTGATCAAGGAGGGGATGGAGTGGAGGCAAATGATAGTAGAAAAAGAAATAAAGGAAGAAAATGGAAACAGAGCTTCTGCAAATAGTAATGGAGTTTGGCTCAGTGGCTTAAGTGCCTGTCTGGCAGGTGTGAGGCTGTGAGTTCGATCCCCCATGCCGCAAAAAAAAAAAAAAAAAAAAAAAAAAAAAAAAAAAAAAAAAAAAAAAAAAAAAAAAAAAAAAAAAAAAAAAAAAAAAAAAAAATAGTAATGGGGATCAAGAGCTGGAAGGAGCAGGGAAGAATGAAATGGGTAGGTGACAAAAAAGAATAATGTGTTATCTACATGTACCAATTCCCCGTGATAAAAGTAATCATGTACTATAAGCATGTAAAAACAAATAAGTAGAAAAAAGACAAGAGCTAACAAGAGATTCTGTTGGTCAGAACGCAGGGAAAAGGGAACCCTTGTCAGATAGTTGATGGGAATATAAATGGGTAAAACCTTTATGGAAAACATTATGAAGGTTCCTCAAAAAAATAAAAATGATCCAGTAATTCTGCTTATGGGTATACATCCAAAGGATATGAGATAAGGTTCAAAAAGATATCTGTACTCACAAGTTCATTAATGTATTATTCACAATAGCCAAATATGGAATCAACTTAGTGCCCATCAATGAATGGATGTATACAGAAAATACTATATAAATATATGTACACATAAAGCCCGCACACATATATAACATGTATGCACATGAGTAACACAATAATATATGCTACACTACGGGCATATATACGTGTGTGTATATACATATATATATATATATATATATATATATATATATAACATATACTGTACAAACACACATATATATGCATACAATGTTATTTTATTTGGCATTTTAAAAGAAGAATATCAGCCATTCATGGCAACGTGAATAAACCTGAAAGATATTATGCTAACCGAAATAAGCCAGGCACAGAAAGACAAATACCACATGATTTCACTTATGTGGATACTTAGAAAAACTGAACTCATGTAAACAAAGAATATAACTATAGTTATCAGGGGCTAGGAGGTAGGGAGAACACAGTGACACTTATCGAATCACACAAAATTTGAGTGAGATAAGTATAGAAAATCTTCTTGAAAACATGGTGATTATGTTTTTTATTATAAGGTATTATAGTTTTGTAAATGGTGAGAGCAGATTTAATGGGTTAACCACAAAGAATGTTGAAATGATACCTTAATTAGCTTGACTTAGCATTTACACAATTAAATTGATGTTAATTAGCTTGATTTGCTCATTCCATAAATTCCAATATGAAAACATCATGTTGCTTAACACAAAAAAACACAATTTTTATACATCAACAATAAACAACCTATATCATAGTCACTAAATTTTTCTTAGGAATAGTAGTATGTTTTCAAGGAACTACCAAATGTTAGTTGAAAATGACTTTATCCAAAACTACAATGATTTATTAAATCATAAATTTTCAGATGCTTACTTATAGTAACAGTATAGCTGTCCAAGCTCAACCAGAGACATTTAAAGTAAATTGTAATTCAACTCCCTGGTAATCTTAAGAAACTCATTTGTTTTTCTATTTATATCCACAGAAGTATGTTTCTTATATAATGAAAATTTTTTTGCATATTTACAAAATTGAATGATTTCTTGAGGTGAATGGTCTTGTGGACTTTTGCTCTAATATAATTATTAAATCCTATTTAGTGAATATACTCTGTTATCTTACTGTTCTCCTTCAGTCATAATGAAGTGTACTTTAATAACTAAAAAAATTTTTTTTTGTGACAGGGTCTCGCTATGCAGTTCAGGCTTGTCTCAAACTCACTTTGTAGCTCAGGCTGGTCTCTAACTTGCAACAATCTTTCTGCCTCAACTCCTGAGTGCTGGGATTACAGGCATGTACCACCACACCCAGCTGTTGAAGTTTACTTTAATAAAACAGAACCTATCTCCTTTATCCTTTAATGTTGTTATCACTCTAGTATGTATTTTAGTATTTGAAATTACTTTCCACATATACTAATCAAAAACAAATTACCAAGAAATTTTCCTAAGGTTTATTTAGCACCCATAATTGACAGTATTCTAGACAAGAAAATACATACAGATTTTAGTTATAATGTTCTCAACCCAAGGAAACTCAATACCTATTGAAAAAATTGATAAAAAGAATTATTAAAATTGTCAATAGAAAAATACAAATAAGGACATTATCTTTTATTCCATATTTCCCACATACAAGAGATGGCAATTGTACTTTGTAAACATAATCAAATTCTGTCTTTTCTACTTCACTTCATTTTTCTACCACCACCACAGTCCACATTTCTTGTCTCTCCAGGGCAACTTCCAAGGCAAAACAGGACTTTTGCTATGTTTCTCTCCTCCAATCCACTTTTGTAGAGCAATCTGAGAAATCTTCATAAAATATTAATCAGTTCTAGTCCTGTCTCTTCAAAACACCCTAAGAGAATACTGTTCCTTTTAAAATCAAATATAGATTCCTTATGCCTTAAGCCCTGTGATATGTATCCTTTATCCATCCCCTTCAAACCTCAACTAGTACAACTCTCCTTCAATTCAGTAGCTGACTGAATCCTAATCTTAGGAAATTCTCACCTTTTCCCCTCTTTAGGGTCTTTGGAGTAGCAATTCCTTCTATCAAAATGATGTTTTCACTTTTATAGCTCAAGACTGATTTCTTCTTGAGACTTAGCTTAAATATCACCTTTCAGTAATGCTTTTTCTGATCACCCAGTCTTAACTGGTCAACCAGTAACTGTCTCATATCTGCTGATTTCTTTACTCACTGATATTTTTCTTGTTAGCCCATTCCCTTCTCTAGAACTGCTGATTCTGTGAAAGAAGCTCTGAATTTCAAGTGCTTGGAATGAAACTATTTGACATGAAACAAATAATAAGTTATTGCTACAACAGATGAACAGGCACAGAGAAAAGTGTGGAAGACAGTGAGGAAGGGAAAGCGACAATTAGGAAAGGTTTCAGACAGATGAAGGTACATGTGAAAAAGAGGTAAATTACAATAACCTGGAATAAATGCTGTAACTCAAGTACGAACAAAATTCTAAGGAAATAAATGACAGTGGTAGACAAAAGGGCTGACATATGAATAGACCATGGGATGACAGAAAGTCAACCCTGGTGATATGGTATAGCACAGGTAAAGCCTCATATTGAGAAAGATGTACTTGAAAGGATATTCAATGTGATAGTATAAGAAATTGGGCAAAGATCTGAAGCCCGTTGAGAGATCAAGCACTTACACATTGTGATACTCCAAGCAAAACCACGAAGAATACACTGTCTATTGAGTGCTTAGCCAATTATTCTTAACAGTGGGATAGGCACGCCACTGGTAGCACATAGTGGCGTGGTCAGGAATTCAAAGCCACAGAATGGATAAGGGGAATTTAACTGAATTCTTCACTTCCTTGTATATGAAGGTGGGAAGAGGATAATTTTACCAATAATATATTAAAATGTTTTTACTTTAAAATAAATAATGCAATACAGTATTGTAGTATAGAATACACTATTGTATATTTTTTGTGGAAAAATGCAGAAGGTTTCCTGATACTGTATGTTAGTCAGTAGGTCTACAGCTACTTCCCCACACATTTAAAAATATGTTCTCTTCTACTATGGTAGGCCCTTTTAAAATGGAAAAGGTTGAGGACTACATATTTATAATTTCTTATAAAATGTAGGAAAAAGTTTGGAGAAACACTAAAGATGATTTTTTTTCCAATTTAAATGTTCCCCACAATTTTCGTTCTTAGTTGAGTTAAAATTTTGACAAGTAGAATTTTTTTTTAAATTATCTACTTGAATATACTTCAGCACTCTTTCTATTATGCAAGTTTCCTAACAATTACCTAGATTGCCAGCGAAGACAGTCTAGACACATGGAGATCCCTTAAATGTATAGTTTAAACCTAGGCTCTTGGCTTGACACTAAACTCAGTCAGGGTCCTTAGGTAGGAGAAGTGTATAGCAAAATCAGCACAGAAAACTTTACTTCCAGTGGCATCAATAACAAACAATATACACAAGAAAATTTGTTGTGTTAGGGTAGTATGAAATTAAGGTAAGTGACCTAAAATTAATAGCTTAAATCTTGAAGTTGCTTCTTTAAACAAAAAGAAAGATGATGTCAAAGTTGTAGATTTAAGGAATCATTTCTGGGATTGCTTCCAAATCTATTATCTAAGGAGGAACTCATCCAAATGGACTCTACTATCATTTGCCTAAGCTATATGTTTACCTTACAGTATTATGGAATGTTGGAGTCAAAAGGTATCTCAAACTTGGTGATCTTAATTTAACTTACGTTATAGATGCAGAAAATTGAGGCCTAAAGACATTGAAAGATAATTGAAAGTCAGTGAAAATATAGCCTATTAGTGCCTAATCTAAAAACATTAAAAATATGCATTTTGATACTATACTTAATTTAAAAATTGACATTTTAATAATGATAAAGCAACGGGGAGTTGATAGTTGAGGATTTTATCAAAGGAACTGGTAAGATGCAAGATGGGAAAGGGGAGATCATGTTCAAAGAGTACAAGTTTCGGCCAGTGGAGTAAGCTTTTGAGTTCTATTACATGGCATAGTGACCATAGTTAATAACAATGCACTTTGGTTAAAAATTGCAAAACAGTTTTACATGTTCTCCCTGCAAAAAACTATGCTAGGTGACAGACATGTTAATTAGCTTCATATAATCACAATGTATAGGCATAAGTTGTATGCGTATATATATTATATATACTAAAGTATCACACATTATACTCCACAAATGTGTGCATTGTGAATTAAAATATTTTTAATTAAAATGATACAATTTAAGTATTAGCAAAAATGATAAATTAGGAGGCCCTTGTTCCTGGACTTTACATTAAATGTCTCTTGTGTGCCATTCTCTCTACATAAAATTCCTTCACCTTATTCTTTCTTTATGGATTTTATCACATGAATTTGTCCACTTAAATATTATTTAGGTTTATTGACGAGCATATAAGATTATGTCCAGATTTTACTATTATGAGCAATTTGAACAAACTTTATGAACATTTTAGAGCACAATGAGGGCCGGGGGTTTAGCTCAGTGGCACAAGCACCTATCTAGCAAGTACAAGGTCATGAGTTCGACCCCCGGTACCAAAAAAAATTTAAAAAATAAAAAATAAGAAATAAAAATAGAGCACAATGAGAGTACAACTCATAAGAAATTTAAATACTTAAAGTGGTAGTGTCAGAGTGTTTTCCAATTTATAAAAATTTATACTCCCAGAAAGAGTTAAAGCTTATTTTTTGCTGCATACCCTTTTTCAAACTTGGGATTTCTAGATGTTTAAAAGTTGGCCAATCTGGTATATGAGAAGTAGTATTTTATTGTATTTCTTATTTGATAGTCTTTGATTACAAATAAGGCTGAACATCTTACATATCTTTATCAATCATTTAAAATTTTCCATATGTATCTTGTCAATTCTTTTACACAATTATATATTCCAATATAGAACATGTTTTTGTAGTCATCTGGAAGGTTTTTTTTTCTAAATCCTTGAATAGCTTACATATCTTGCAAGAGTGACTTCTTTTGATTACGAAAGGTTCTGAATCTCAACAAAGTCAAACATATTATTTTTTCATGTCATAAGAAGTATGTCTCTATCATCAAAGTAGTAAAAAATATTATCCTCCTTCCTAAATCTTTATACCTTTTGAATAGAAGAACTTGACAGCAAACATAAGTAAGGTAAGCTGCAGTGATAAACAACGGCAGCGTTAGTCCCAAGAAAACCTCATTGTTGTTACATGCTACAAATTCATTGTCAAGATTTGCTCTGAAAGTGACTGCTTTCACATTGTAAGGCCAGCATGGGATAACAATCCATAGGAGTGCCACACATATCTTGGATTTGTATAATGAGGAGCTGCTATGAGAAGGAGTTTATTATTCACTGAACTACTCTGTGAATCAGAAACCACAACTACACTTCAGGTTCTCTGGTGTCACCTTACTGTAGTGACAGGAAATATCTGTGGGAAAGTGGAGGGCTGTCACAGACCCTATGAGAAGTTTAAGCAGCAGCAAGCTAAGACAGCAGAGGACACAATGATTCTACTCTGTTTGATGAAGAGCCAGGCCTCTTGTGTATGGTTTTCTGGCAGTCTGGCACTGAAAGCACTAAGACCGACTCCAGTGAGCTGCTTGGCTCTCCTGGTTGCATGCACAGAACTGCACAGTCTGTTTACTTTTTCCACTTGCCAACAGGATCAGGGATATGCTGCTGCTTCTACGTTTGCCACATTCCTGGGCCTGTAGAGCAAATGAACCCATGTGCTGCAAAGATAGTTGGGGATAACAACAGCTCAGGGTGCACAGAAAAAAAAAAAATACTAAGAACCTCCAGAGTAAATACAGCCTTGAAGCAGACAACATAGACAACACACCACTGACTGACCCCACCCCGGGAGGCACATGGTGCAAAACTCAGCATTTACAACAGCAGCAGTCAGTTAAGTGGGTGTGGAAATACAACAGACCCCTGATGTGAATTACTGTTCCTTCCACATATCTGGTGAATTCCAACACCATACAACCTGGAAAGTAATACTTCTACCTTGAGAAACATTTTGGAATTATTTCTTTTTTATTTTGTTTTCTGGCTTCCATTTACTTTTCTTGATTATTTTTCAGTAACTTTTACCTAATTTAATTTTTTCTTTCATTGGATTTTTATCTCACTTTTTCTCCTCCTCTTTCTCACCTAATCTTGCTTTTCTTTCTTTTTTAAAAATTTTTACTATTACTTCCATTTTCCCTTTCCCTACCCCCATTGTTATTAATTTAATGTTTAGTCTTTTAGTTTATTATTGCTGATTTCTGTTTTTAATAGTGTATAGAGGGTTTTTTTATTTTTGCTTTTAATTAAGTTTTTATTGTATGTCAATATCTGGTTAGTCTGTAACATCATCATTACTGTAACTTGTTTTCTCCTGAGTGGTCCTGGAGATTAAGACCTCAAAAAAATAAAAAAATAAAAAAATAAAAAAAGATTTTTAAAAAGGTTGAAAATTATTAAGACCCTCATATAAAAGTGGAAGAAATATCCATCTCAACAGATACACAAATCTCAACATAGAAACATGAGAATTATGGAAACACAAGCCAGCATAACTACTCTATCTATAACTTGTCAGTAACTGAATCAAAGATGAAATGCCAAACAAAGAACTCAAAAGATTCACTCAAAAAATAATGACTTTAAAGATTATAAATAACTAACTGAATGAATTAAGGAGTGTATGAGTTAAGGATATGAAAGTTCAGTTCAACAAAGAGAAATTCTGAAGAAGAATCAAATAAAAGGCCTGAAAAGGGAAAATTTAGTAAGTCATATCAACAACTCAGTAGAACTCCTCCCCAGTAGACAGTACATAGTATTTCAGCAGCAGAAGTCAGAATTTCAGAATCTGAAGATAAGTTTGAAGAATTATTACATGCAGACATGAATAAAGGAAAAGAAAACAAGAAATTATAAATAAGACATTCTGAAAATTCTGGGACATAGGAAAAATACTAAACAACAACTTTTTGGTGTAGAAGAGGATGTTGAGTTTCAGTCTACGACATAGAAAATCTTTTAGTGAAATAGTAACAGAAAATTTCCCTAATCTTGGAAAAGACACAGATATCCAAGTACAGGAGGCATTTAGAGCACTAAATAGGAAGAGCAAGAAAAGAAAAACAAGCCAGCATGACTTGTCATTACAATTAAAACCTACAGAACAAGGAAAGAATATTGGAAAGTGTACATGAAAAACATCAAGTCACTTTTAGAGGCAAATCCATCAGAATACACACTTCTCTGCAGAAATCATAGGCCAAGAAGACATGAAATGTATTTCAAGTCTTAAAAGTGTAATTGACAATCTACAGTATTATATCTAGCAAAGCTATCCTTCATTTGAAGGAGAAATAAAGATCTTCCAAGATAAGCACAAATTAAATAAATTCATGAACAATAAGCCAGCATTGCAGAAAGTACTAAAAGAATCCACACACAGGAGAGGAGAGTACTACTGAGATACAGAAAAGAATCAAACATTAGAAAAACAAGATGATGGGAATTAGTACATAATTTCTATGGTAACTCTGAATATAAATGGTCTTTCTTAATTTTCCAATTAAAAGACAACAGACTGGCAAATTATATTTAAAAAGTCATACCTCATTAGCAAAGACATACACGAACTGAAAGTGAAAGGATGGAAAACAATA
This sequence comes from Dasyprocta punctata, assembly GCA_004363535.1. Lineage (NCBI taxonomy): Eukaryota > Metazoa > Chordata > Mammalia > Rodentia > Dasyproctidae > Dasyprocta > Dasyprocta punctata. Next base: position 89,549 of record RJWM01000839.1, on the reverse strand, counting down.
TTCCATGCAAACAGAACCTAAAAGAAAACAGGATTAGCTATCTGCATATCTGACAAAGCAGACTTAAAGACAAACTTAGTCAAGTGAGACAAAAAGAAGTCATTACATGGTGGTAAAGGAAACAATCCTTTACCAAAAGGATTTAACAGTTTTAAACATATATGCACCAAACCTCAGTGCACCCAATTTCACAAGATGAGCTAACATAAAAGGACTCACAGGTCCAAATGCAACTTCAATACTCTACTCTCACATTACAAGGATCATCTAGACAAAAATGGCAATGAAGAAACAGAATCAAACCATAGTATGAATTAAACACTTAACAGATGTCTACAGAACATTCTTTCCAACAACTACAGAATACATATTCTTCACCACAGCTCATGTATTTTATTCCATCAAGTAAACCCTAACAAACACAAAAATAAAATAGCTTCTTACATTTTAACAGATTATAATGAATGAAACTAGAAATCAACAGCAAAAAAATTTATAGAAAGTATACAAAAAGATGGAGAGTGAATAATGCACTTTGAAATGATCAAGTCAGAGAGGAAATTAAAACTTCCTAGAATCAAAAGAAAATAGAAACATACTAGAATTCTGAGATACAGAAAAGGAGTTGTAAAAGGGAGATTTATATCTAAATCAAAAAATCAGAGTGATTTCAAATAAATAACAATGCATTTCAATGTCTTAGAAAAACAAGAATAAACCAAGACCAAACCTAACAGATGGAAAGAAATAATAAATATCAGGATTGACATTTATAAGATAGAGCCCAAAAGAACAATGCATAAGATCACTGAAACAAAGAACTGGTTCTTTGAAAAGATAGTGGATGATAAGCCCTTAAACTAAACGACCAAAAGAAACAGAATAACCAAATACAGTTGGAGATGAAAAAAGCACTACTGAAATCTAGAGGATTGTTAGGAACTACCTTGAAAACTATATGCTAATAAGCTGGGGGATATAGAAGAGATGGACACATTTCTAAATGCACATGACCAACCAAAATGCAACCAAGAGAATATTTAAAAAAAAACCCTAAAAACATCAATACTAAATGAAAGTTTTCTAACAGCAACAACAAAAGCCCCAGAGTAGATGGGTTCACTGCTGAATTTTGTCAGACTTTTAAAGGATTAATATCAGTGTTCTTCAAACTCCAGTAGTACCTCATTTCACAAACTTAATTCATTCCATGATTCTGGAAAAGACTGTGTTCATGCAGAAAAGATTGCCATGGTCATGTTCTTTACCCGGTGCAGACTTCACAAACAAAAAACAAAATTTTGCAAAATATTCTTGTTTGCAAACCAAATTTTTCACAAACAAAAGCATTCATAAACTAAGATACCATTGTATTCCATAAAACAGAAAGGGAAGGAATAATTCCAAGCTCATTCTATGAGGCCAAAATCACCATGATATCAAAGCTGGGCAAGGACACCACAAAAAAGAAAACTATAGACCAATACAACTGATGAATATAGATGTAAAATTCTTTAATAAAATACAAAGTGAATGCCCCAACAAATTTAAAAAACCATATACCATGGTCAAGTTGATTTCCTTCCAGAGAAGCAAGGATGTTTCAACACATATGAATCAATAAACATAATATACCACATAAGTAGAGTTGATACAAATCAAATGATCATTTCAAATGACACAGATAAAGCCTTCAACAAAATCTAACATTGCTTCATGATACAAGCTGCAAAGAAACTAGTTATGAAGGATGCTGGAAGAAAAGGAACCCTCCTGCATGGGTGGTAGAAATGTAAATTAGTGCAGCCACCACTGAAATGATAGAAGTTACTCAAAAAACTAAAAATAGAGCCATACCACTCCTTAATATACATCCAAAGGAATTAGGTAGCATACAATAGGGATATATGCATGCCCATGTTTATTACAGAATAATTCACAATAGTAAAGATAATGGAACCAGCCTAATTATCTGTCAACAGATGAATAAAGAAATACACACACACACGCACACACACATATTATTCAACTGTAAAGAGTAGTGAAATTGTCATTTGTGGGAAAATGGATGGATCTGGTGACCATTATGTTGAGTAAAATAAGTTAGGCTCAGGGAAATACTGCATGTTCTCCCTGTTATGTAGAATGTAAAAAAGATGACATGAAAATAAAAGGGTCACTATTATTAGATAAGAAGAAGGAAATAAGGGCCATGGGAGAGGTGTGCAATGGAGGATAACAGGAGAATGGATACAAAAAATTAATAGGCACTAGTAATAAAAAGATTGAAAAATTAATAGACACTAGTAATAAAAGATAATATCCATATAAGGATCTAGAATTCAATAAAATAAAAATTATAGACTTAAAATACTATATTTTTAATCCCAACTTACCTTAGCAAAGTATTTGAAAATTAATAAACCATATGCATGTACTTTTGTACTTTATTTTTTAGTATCAGTTTATACACCTAAGAAAACACAATATAATTATCCTATCTTTAAAAATACAATAAATAAGAAATTTGTCATTTTGCTATATTCAAAATAAAATGTGTACTCTGGATTGAAACATTCAACTCTTGAACATATACAGGAAATTATCTGTCTTATATATTCACTATTGTTAAAATGTAACCCACACATTTAGCTCTTCTTTTGTTCTTCCTTTTTTCTTGCATCTAAGACATTTCACCTTACATCCTTTATCTGAGAAAACTCACTTTCTTCATGAAACACATTCTTAAAAGTATTTCTTTAAGAATTTCTTTGTGCTATTGGTATGTCAGAGTTCAACCAGAAAGTAAGAACCAGTAGAAAATTTTACATAGACACATGTATAAATAGACAGACACACAGACCCACAGACATACACACAAGATTTATGACAAGAAACTGGCTTGTATAACTGTATGGGTTGCCTAAAGCAGTCTGAGGATGACAGGAGAAGCAGTCAATAAAGATCATAGACAAAATGGAACCCAAGGGCAAGGGCTGAAGGCTGTTCTCCACAAACTGAATTTCTCTCTCCCGAACTAATGATTTAGACAAGCCCACTAATGAAATTATCAACAACAACCAGGTTATCAGCAACACATGAACAACATCAATAAAGCCAACACAAGGGGCTAACTCTGTTTCTGTTGGGAAATGTCTCCATGTCACTCATGTTTTTTCTCAACACATGGACGGTATCGTGCAGAATTTTCTGTACTCCATTGTTGCTGACATGAAGTTACCTTGGTCAATATGTTGTTACTTTGAAAATAATTTGTTTACAGAGTGTCTACAAAGTACTACATACCATGCTGAATGTATAGATACTAATTCACAAAAACTCTACCACAACTCTTTTTGTAAGTGGTGATATTTCTATTTTAAAGAAAAAGAAACATGTACTCATAAACAGATAGACATTAAATAATAAAGACTACCCCAACTCTACCTGACTCCTAAAAATTAAATTCCAAAAATGTAATTCAAAACTAAATGCAAAACATTAATATGAAAAAAAATTTTACTATACTGCATTAACTTCATCCAATGCTAAGAATCTAGCTACAGAATCTCATCAACAAAAGAAAGTAAGAAATTTGATATTCTATACAGTCATTTAAACCTTTACCAGTATAAAATTTGATCTTCACAAGTTATTTTTCATAATGGAATGTAGTATCACCTCTTCATAGATTACAAATACAAAAAAAGCAATAATTTTTAAATCAACAATAAAGCATTGGATGTCTGGCTCAGGACTGCCCTGTGTTTACTTTGGCATTTATACAGCACTATCACTTGATCCTCCTGACAACCTTGAAGTAATTAAATATAAGCTCGGAGATATCTAGGGACAAGGACCTCCAAGGGAGACAACTACCTTTAGAGTTGATCCTGAAATGCATGCTCCTGAAGCTTGTATATATGATAACAGAAGCCTTGCCTTAAGGTAAAAGTTTACATATTGGAAGACAGTTATATTACCAGAGTATTTTCTTACCTCAGATTATTTCTTAAAATTTCCTACTATAGGTAATAAGATAAAAGTAATATAGAATATAGTTGATAAGATTAATTTGCTGCAGTGATGATTTCCTTAGCAATCTGAGGGTTAAATTATATGGTGTTTTTCCCTTCTAGAAGCCCAAAGAAACTTCTATTAGATGGCAGCTTCTCAAAGGCATTACGTGTTTATCCTAGCCTCAAGCAATGTTTATGACATGTTGGAAATCTTTGTTAGATACTGAATTTGCATAGTTAACTTTATAATTACCGTCAGAGAAGTGTTAAGAATTTAATTTAAATTGTATAAACAGATGAAGATATCCCTACTTAAGAGACTTACCATGATTCTACATAGGATGGAAGTGCACTTCAAATTTCTAAATTCTGATGTCAAGCTTTTGCTTTTGTGAAGTAGCAATTTTATTTTCTGAACTAAAACTCAAGACATACAATATAAATATAAATGTTCTCTTAATTTTGAATTTGTGGCTAGGAAAGTTCACATAAAGTTTAAAATGTTAGTTATATATTCATATTTTATTCAATATTTTATAAACTAGATTACACTGAACTTTATAGTTTACTTTGTAAATCTATCATACTAAAATAATTCCTTCTAAGATACTTCATTATTATTATTATTATTATTATTACTATTTTGGTACCAGGAATTGAACTCAGGACTTGATGCTTAGCTGGCAGGTGCTGTGCCACTGAGCTATATCATTGGCTCTCTAAGATACTTTTAACTAGTTATGTTGCTTTTGTTTCTATAGATGTACACATTTCCTCAGTGAAACCTTGAGCTGAGCAACTTTTTATCATGAACTTTTTAAGCAAAGTTATTATACTGTATTTCTGAAGTGTTATTCCATAGCTATCTAAGGAGTCATAAAAGAAAAGAAAATTTCCTAAAATTCAGAGAAAGATTCTACTTGGGGTTTAGACATAGTTACACAGTGATAAAAACGTGTAACAATGACAATATTCTGTTACAGACTAAAAACATATAGGTCAACTCTTACCTGCTTAAAAAGTTGAAGGTTAACTGCCGATTGCAAGAACTGTTTCATGACACTTGAGCGGTGCTTTACAAAACTCTCCTCACAAAAAGTAATGGGCTCACCCTAAACAAAAATAAAGATTTTCAGAACATCAATAAATGTTCAGTCAGAGAGAACCAGTCCCTTTACAAAGGCACATGGAGAACTGTACAGAAGTATAAGATACAGATTCAGTAAACAGCTCCTTACACGTATTAGCTGGATTTCAGGTTAATAGAAATATTCCTGTTTTGAAAATCCCCCTCCTAATCATTCATCCTTATTAGAAAATATTATTATTATAGCCATTGGTCAATAGCTTTGCCTTGTATATTAGTAATGATTACAAATTTTTTTAAATTAATGAAAAGTTTTTATAATCAAGTCTTCATGATTACAAATACAATTCTGTTGTATATATTTTAGCATTAATCCCACTTGGCATTTGCTTTTATGTATCCTTTGTACTACATAATCATCTCTTTAAGTGTCTCTGATAGTTCCACTATCGAAGTAACAATTATGTTTTCTGAACCAAAACTCAAAACATACAATACAAATACAAATTTTCTCTTAATTTTGAATTTGTGGCTGGGAAAGTTTATACAAAGTTTAAAATGTTAATTAAATATTCATAGTTTATTCAGTATTTTATAAACTGAATTACACTGGAAGTTCCTCCTCCAAATCAACAAAGTCTTAAATTTCTAGTCTTACAGATTCCACTTGTTCTACTGCCTGTTGTGTGATGGCAGAAAATTATTACTCACTGGCTGATATTTTCCCCTGCTGTTCCCCTCATCAGCCTAAATGGCGCCCATGCCCACTGAACATGTATTAAGGTAAGTGACTGTACTTTATAATGGAAATGAAAACAGAAAATAATGACAATAATTCATTCATTTGCAATGAATCTTGTTGCAGAGAAAGGGAAATGTGAGCCTGTTCACCTTCTAATAGATACATGTGAACAACACCACAGATCTGCACTGCTACATGCTATAGCCATTAGTTGATATTAAAGCATAAGTCTATTAAGATTAAATAAAATTAAAGTTCATTTCAATAAATTCAGTTCATTTCTATAAATTCACATCTGAAGAGCTACACAGTCACTCATGGCTAGTGGTTATTATAGCACCAATATAAAGTATTTCCTTTAGGGTAAAATTCTCTAATAATAATAAAGAACACAAGTCTATGATATTAGAATTTTAGAGAAAAGAAAAAAGAACTTGATAAATAGAGCTCTAAATACACAGAAGCTTCAAGTATTGTCATCCTTGGGAGCCTCAATTATTATCACACTTGGGGTATAATATGAAGCAGATTATAAATAATTGTACCATATGAGTTCTTTCACATCAAAATAAGCTGAATGGCATAAGAAAAAGAATTCTGCCTAGGATCTTAAAGTCAGTTTGAGTTTGGAGTTCACATGGTGTATTGGGTGATACTATGTACCCTCAAGTCCTCATATACTTTTGATGAGGCTGAGTTTGGCACTTGTGTTTAGTTTGTTGTCTAGAGTTGGGATCGATGATGTGAGTGCTGCATGTGCCCAGGGGTGGAGCTGAGATACAGTGTAAAGGAGGCCGGTCTTCCTCTTGCTCGCTTCTGCCCTCTCTCTCACCAGCGTGCCTTGCTGTTTTGGCAGCCATCATGAATGGCAGCCCCACCTTGGAGCCAACTGAGTATGGACTAAAACTTCCAAGAAACTGTAAGAAATAAACCTTTCCTTCCTTAATTGTGGGCATCAGGTATTTTGTCTCGGCAACAAGTGAAAAGTAACCGAGACAGAATTTGGTACCAGAGGAGTGGGGTCATTGCTATTAGTATTTCTGACCATGTGGTTCAAGAGCTTTTGGAAATGGTTTGTGAGAAGAGTTTGAAAAGGTGTAGAGATGTCACCTACATGCATAGAGCTGGAACAACTTAGGTTGTTCTGTATGGGAGATTCTGGTCAGAGTTCAAAAGACCAAAGACTGATAGGAAGCCTGCCGGTAAAGACCAGGCTCTTGTGTGAAGAGTCTGGAAAGGTTCAGAGATGTCACCTGAACGTATAAAGCTGGAACAGCTTAGGCTGTTCTGTAGGGGAGATTCTGGTCAGAGCTCAGGAGATCAGAAGGCTGATAGAAAGCCTGCCAGTAAAGACCAGGCTCAGTAGGTTTCTGCTGGAAAGAAGGATTGCGTTGGTTGTTGGACTCCACACAACGTGTTTTACACCTTGGCAGAAAGTTTGTCTGCATTCTGCTTGTGCCCAGAGACTTTCCCTGAGACTGAGATTAAGGGCAAAGGACTGATTAGTTTAAAGAAAGAAATTACAAGGCAGCCAAAGGTAGAAATGGTGGCCTGGCTCTTGTTGGGGGCTCTTAGCCAGATTTATGTTGGGAATCAAGAGCAAAGAGCACAACAAGGTGATTTAAAATGTAAGTTTGGCCAGGAAGCTGTGAACTGTAAAGATCGAGCTGAGACCTTGATTGCTGAGAAGGAACAAAGGAATAAAAAAGATGGCCTGGGGGCATCCCAGGAAGCAGTAGGCCTCTACCCTTTGCAGCCTCAGGCCTTCAAAAGTGAAAGTTTGTTTGGAGTAAAAAGCTGCAGAGTGCCACGTCCCAGAGTGGCAACAGAGGCTGCAGCAGGTTTCAAAAGGGTCGTGGCTGCACCAGGTCCCAGAATGGAGGCGGCCACACCAGATTTCAGAATAGTGGTGGCATAGAGAAGTTATTCCTCACAATCAGGTTCAGAGAGCTCAGCGATCCAGGCAATCAACCCCTACGGCCAAGACAGAGGAAAGCCTGGCTACTGCTCCAGCTGGCAGTGGACATTGGCAGCATCCATGTAGCAAGGATGGTGCAAGAAAGTGCACAGAAAAGGTTAAAGCAGCTTCCGCCTCACCTGCAGAGAGTAATGTGTAAAGATACAAGGGTGAAGCCAAGGAACATGGATCATCCAAGGAAAGCTATAAAAGTTAAGACCCCTGAAAGTGCTGCAGGGGTGGAATCACTCAAGTCTTTTGGAGCTTGCAACCAGATTGCTTCAGATGCTGAGTGGACAACTCAGGACTTAATGTTTGCCCTGCTGGATTTTGGACTTGCTTTGGTTCCAATGCTTTGTATTCCCCTATTTGTAACTTTTGGAATGGTAAGGTTTATCTTGTGCCTTTGTATGTTGGCAGTGCTTAACCTCATTTTTGTTTGTACTGGGGGTTACAGTTAAGAGTTTGCCACAGATCTCAGAGGAGATTTGAGACTTGGACTTTTCAACAGTGCTGCAACTGTTAGGACTTTGGCAACTCTTGGAGATGGACTAAATATCTTTTGTACTAAGGATGTACATGAGTCCTTGGGGGTCTAGGGGTGGAATGTATTGGGTGATACTATGTACCACCAAGTCCTCATATACTTTTGATGAGGCTGAGTCTGGTGCTTGTGTTTAGTTTGTTGTCTAGAGCTGGGATCGATGATGTGAGTGCTGCACGTGCCCTGGGGTGGAGCTGAGATACAGTGTAAAGGAAGCGGGTCTTCCTCTTGCTTGCTTCCACCCTCTCTCTCTCTCTCTCTCTCTTGCCAGCGTGCCTTGCTGTTTTGGCAGCCACCATGAATGGTGGCCCCACCACGCCACCTTGGAGCCAATTGAGTATGGACTAAAACTCCCGAGAAACTGTAAAAAATAAACCTTTCCTTCCCTAATTGTGAGTGTCAGGTATTTTGTCTCAGCAATGAGTGAAAAGTAATTAAGATACATGGCTTGCTACATTACTAGTCATCTGATGGCAAAATCAATAAAACTTGTTTATAAACTGATAAGCAACAATATTTCTAAAAGTGTAACCCAGACCTTCTCACGGTGTCTGCAATCTCAAAACTATTTTCATAATAATGCAAGACATTATTTGTCATTTTTACCCTCATTTTCTCATGAGACTTAGTGGAGTTTACCAGAGACTACATAATTTGCAATACTGCCACATTCTAAATGCAGAATTAAATGATCAGAATAAGAATCCAGCAACTTGGCCGGGGATATAACTAAACGGCACAGAGCCTGCCTGAAAAGCATGAGGTTGTGAATACCAAAAAACAAAAACAAAAACTCCAGCAGCTCCTGTAAGATATTAAAGGAATTTTTGAAAATGAAAAATAATGTCACTGTTATAACTAAATTTTTAATTTAGAGGTATATTTTTGTTTACAATATGCTTTATGTTGATACATACATACTAGTTTGTATTGCTGTTTTAAAGTATTTAAATATTTAATTTCTAATACTGTAAATAAAGATGAATTAAACCTACATATACACAAATCTTAATAATTTAAAGTAGTGTGAAGACATCCAGAGACCAAAAAGTTTGAGAAAGTTGATATATAAGAACAAGTAGAGGCCAAACATGACTTTTCAGACTTCTAGATTGAGGATACAAAATGATATTATTTGACACTGAAAATACAAAAAGATGACTCGGTTTAAGAAGAGGTTGATGAAATCAATTTTAGCCTGTATTTTAAGTCCTATTCTATGCTCAGCCTGAGACAGGAAATTTTGTTCAATAGATTTTTTGGTGGATTTTTCTTAGTAAAAAGATATTAAGGAAAATGAAAAAGAAGAAAAAAGCAAAGCCACAACATGATCCCACCTAGAGCTCAGCCTCTGTCTAATTCCATGGGAAGTGCTGACTGTTCTACGGAGTTGATCCTACCTTTGGGCAATAAGGCCAGCTTTTTACACCCCTTGACATAGAACATGGTATTCTCAGTGGAGAGGGAATTGAGGAGGAACACAGTCTTCCTGATGTGGCAATTCTAATTCAGCAATGAGCAATTTCTCACTGATAGGACCACAAGAGAGGACAGGGAGTCTAGACAGGGCACCAACAGTATCCATCACAGCACAAGAAAGCAAGGTGCTTGGAGACAGCACACAGACTGCAGCACAAGGTTAGAAACTCAAGCTAGAAATATCTGTCATGTGGCTCACGAATTATCTGCAGAGAGTTGAGTATTAAAGTTAAGCCAGTCCACATTCAACCATCTGATCTTTGACAGAGTCGAAAAACATACAGAGAGAAAAATTAGACTCTTTACTAAATAGTGTGGAGAAACTGACTATTGACGTGCATACCATGGAATCTAGACCCATAATTTTACTATGCACTAAACTAAAATCAACATAGATGAAAAGACAAAGTGATAAAAGAGAAATACTTAACCTTTTAGAAGACAAAATAGGTAAAATTCATAGGCATAGGCAAGGACTTTCTGAATAGACCCAAATGTGAATCAACGAATGGGACATCAAATTCAAAAGCTTCTGCACAGCGAAAGAAACAACCCACAGAATGAAAAGACAATCTAAAGAATGGGAAAAAATTTTGTCAGCTATTCTTCAGACAGAGGATTAATACTGAGAATGTATAAAGAACTAAGAAAAATAGACCATACAAAATAAAAGACCCAATAAAAAAATGGGCAAGCAAACTCCACAGAATCAGAAGTACAAATGGCCAGTAAATATATGAAGAAATACCCAACATTGCTGCACCACTAGACAAATGCAAATTAAAACAACACTGAGATTCCAGCTTACCCAGAAAGAAAGGCTAACATCAAGAAATCAAATAATAACAAATGTTGATGAGGTGAGGAGGGGCTCCTTCATTGCTAGAAGGAATTAGGACTATTATGGAAATCTATAAGGAGATTCCTCAAAAAACTAAAAATAGAAATTCCATTTGACTCAGCTATTCCCCTTTTAGGTATCTTCCTAGAAGAGTCAAAGACATCAATTACAGTAATAGTTGCATACCCATGCTTGTATCAGCACAACTCAAAATAGTTAAATCTTGGATGGATGGGTGGGTAGACAGATGGATGGACAAAGACAGAGACAGACAGAGAGCATAGATGGGGTGGGGGAGAAAGGATCAGCTGGTTGAAACATAAATACTGTCCGCATAGTGGAAAAGAAAATGGGAAGAAGTTTGTAGGCAATTTGAGAGGGTTAGTTTTTTTAAAAAAAATAGTGCTATTAGTGTGTTTAGTAAACACAGTGACTAGATTCACCGTGGGTTGTGTATAATATATACATATTATATCTTGATCTTTTTATTTCCTCTTCCTCTCCCTTTCTTCCTGTCGCTCTCCAACCCCGGGAACCACAAAGTCTATCTCCCTGTTTTCTATCATTTTTTTTTTTTGCCTTTTTTATACTTTGTTTTTCTCATATAAGGAAAACCATGAGAAAGTTATTTAACCTTTTGTGTCTGATTTATTTCACTTAGCATTATGAACTCAAGATAAATGTATTTTCCTACAACTGGCTCAAATTTACTCTTCTTTAAACCTGAGCAGTACTCACATTTTCTTTATTCACTTGTCGGTCGATGGACACATAAGCCTCTTCCAAGATTTCGCTATTATGAGTTGTGTTGTTATAAACACAAACGTTGGTATGCACGTATCACTGTAATAAAATGAATGATTTTTTTTCCAGTACTAAGGGTTTCCCATGGAGCTGCACCTCCAGCTTGTTTTATTTATTTTGACAGAGTCTCACTAGTTGCTAAACTGTAGGCTAAATTTGAATTTGTAATTCTATTGCCTCAGTTTCCTAGAGAACTGTAGTGTCACTCCCATAATCACCATAAACAGGGATTTTTACAAAACAAGAATGATCCTGGAAAACAACAGCCTAAGACAAAGTACTTCTCTTTTTTGGAGAAGGCAAGATGCTAACTAAGCTTTACTGCAAACAAAGGGTATCTTATGCAGATAGAGTCTCCCAGGGAATCTCTTAAGATCTATCCCTAGATGAACAGGTGGAAACTCTGTCTGAGGAGCATATCTAAAATGGATAAATAGAAGTGCCTGGCACTTACCTCCACCACAGGGAAGAAAAGGGAGACAAATGGAGGACTGCATTACAAAGAAAGTGACTAAGGGAAAACTCTGAAACTGCCAGGGGAGTGACAGTAATCCTAAACAGCATGGGGCACAGAATGGCAGCACAGAGAGAGGAACAAAGCACGCTGTAACTGTGACCCATGTTCCCCAGCCAGGAGAAATTCCTAAATTGTAAGAAAAAGGAAGGCAGAAGAATACTAGTGATTACCATCATTCCCATGGACCAGAGGCTCTACTGCACAGTCCTCACAACTTTTAAATCCAGCTGAGGGAGCTCCTCTCAGCATTAACATTCAACTGTGCATCACCAGAAGATATAAATATTTGGAAGCCAAAATGTAATATAACTGCTTAGAATCACAGGACAAAGTCTCAAAGGCCCCAATGTACCACAGAATTCAAGAATAGCACAGTACCACCTTCAAAACTGAATAACTTCTAGACTTTATTTTGCTGTAAGTGCTGATGGGCATACCCAGCACCTCCTCTGACAATATTAGAAGCCCCTGAGGCCAGCATGAAAGGCCCTTCAACATCCTACCACTCTTAGACTACAGCTGCTACTGACACAAGCTCCAGAAACACCCATATTCACCATTTACAACCTGGAGCTATCTCTGCGTTTTGTGGCTCTGAGTCTGTTGCAACTGCTGCCATAAGATCTAACATCAATTGTACTCACTCCATGGCACCTACAGTCAAGTACCCTCTACATTCCAAGTCTTGAAAACTGCTGCTACTGCTGGCAAAATCCCTATCATTACCAACATTCAACTATGCAGGGCCTGAAGATATGACCATCTGGAAGCCCACATTCACTACAAAATCACATTACTGCTTCTGAAAAAAGTTTAAGTGTAGTCTACTGAAGCATTTTTAGACATTAAGTACAGCTCACATTGATTATAGCTACAGAAATCATATGGATATTATACTGACCAAAGTCATAACAGACATCCACCCACCCACCATTCTGTATCTCATCTGAATGAAAAAGTCCTTTTCTCTAAAGCTACGCCATGAAACCATAAAGGTGACTATAACACCATTTACGCAGGCATCTAAGCGGGAGTACAAAAAATAAGTGTGATGGTTAATCTTGACTGTCAACTAGTCTTCAGAGATATTCAGATTAGTAAAGCACACTTCTGAGTATATCTGGGTGGGTCATGGGGGCAACAATGTGGGACTGTATCTGGTACTGGTTTCTTTCTTGTTGGGCTCGTCCTCTACTCTCTGCCTCCTGGATGTCATTAGTTCAGAAACTTTTCTCTGCTATGATCATCTGTCATGATGTTTCTAACTCACAGCAAACCAATCATGTGCCAAAACCTTCGAAATTATGAGCCAAAATATACCTCTTTTACTTTCAAGTTATGGCTATCAGTATTTGCCCAAGCAATGGAAACTGACTAACACAATAATGAAGCATAACACATCCAAAGCAGCACATTAACATCCATGAATAGTTATTGATATGAAGGAAATCTATAAAATGCTTTTAAAAATTCCAAAAAATGACCCTAAAGAAACTCAATGAGATGCAAGAAAACAGAGACATAGTTCAATGAAATTAAGAAAATAATTTATAAGTGAGAAATTCAACAAAGAGACAGAAATAATAAAAGGAGACAAATATGAATTGTGTAGCTAAAATGTTCGATAAGTAATACCTTCAATTGGAACCTTCAACAACAGAATACCCAAAGCATCAGAAAGAAATTATAAACTTAACAACACATATTTTGAAATAACCTAGTCAGACAAAAAGAAAATATAATTAAAAAGGAAGACATCAAGACATATCGAACATCATTAAGCAAACAAATATTTGTCTTATGAGGACTTCAGAAGGAATCAAAAAAGGAAAAGACATTGAAAACATATTTAATGAAATAATAGTTGAAAACCTCCCAAATCTTAACAGAGACCCACATATCTAGATCCAAAAACCTGAAATAACCTCAAGTACTCAATCATAAGAGATGCCCAAGGCATATTACAGTCAAGTTACGCAAAAATCAAAGTTAATTCTAAAATTAACAGAATTCTAAAAATAGCAAGAGAAAAGCAACAAGTCACATAGTAGAGAGTCCTCATAAGACTAACATCATATTTCTCAAAAGAAATTTTACAGGTAAGAATAGAATGGAATGATATATTTGAAATTGTGAAAGAAAGAAAAAGAAAATGAGAAAACTATATCCAGTAAATATATTACTGAGAAATGAAGGAGAAACAGTCTTTATTTCATGAGCAAAAATTGAAGGAATTCATCATCACCAAACTAAATTTACAAGACATTTGTAAGGGATTTGGACAACTAGAAAGAATAGTAACCCATCATTAAAACATGAAAGAAGAAAATTCATTGCTAATCAAATATACAAATAATCAAATCTTGTCACAAAATAAAATAGTCAAATCATAAAGATAAATAATAAGAGAAATTGAAAAGAACAGAATATTACAAAACAGTCAGAAACAATGAAATAATATGCAAGAGTTCTTACCAATCAGTTATAATCTGGAATGTAAATGGATTAAATCCTCCAATCAAAAGATACATACTTGCCTAATGTATTAAAAAAATATATAATACAACTATATGCTATTTATAAGAAACTCACTCCACTGGCAAAGACATACATAGTATGAAAGTAAAAAATTTGAAGAAAGATATTCCATTCAAATGGAAATAGTGTACAGGCATGCTTATAGAAGACAGAACAAGACTTTGGATCAAACACTAAAACAGAGACAAAGTCACTATATGTTGATAAAGCAACCAATTCAGCAAGAAGATAAGATTCTAAGCATATATGGATTCAATGTTGGACCATCCATCAATAAAGCAAATACATATGTGTTCCATTCTAGGAGAACTGTTCAGAGTTGGATTCTCTTACAAGCTGACAAAATGTGTCTTACCAAGTACCCTTATCAAAGCTCACAACTGATACGCTTGTAGGTCAAAGATTCACAATATTAGATCTTAAAAGAGATACAGACCTCAATACAACAATAGTTAAGGTTTTGAACACCTTACTTTCACCCATGAACAGATTATCTATACAAAAATAACAAGAAAATTACATCAGAGTTGAACCATATCATAGAGCAAGTGGACACAGCAGACATTTAAAGAATATTTTATTTAGTAGTTACAGAACATACACTGATCAGCAAGTGAAATATTTTCCGGGATAGACCATATGATAAGTCACAAACCAAATCTTAAAAATTTTAAAAATCATGTCCTGTATCTTCTCTGACCACAGTGAAAAATAGTGAAAATATAAAAACGTGAAAATTGCACACTATGCTTCAAAACAATGAGTTGACTAATTAAAAAGAAAAATTTTTAAATTTTTTGAACTGAAGATGAAAACACAACATCAAAATTTGGGGAACAGAGCAAATGCAGTACTAAGGTATAATTTTATGGCAATAAATACATACATCAAAAACTGGAAAACTTTAAACAAACAACTAAAAATGTGCCTCAAAGATTGAGAAAAACAAGTAAAGACCAAATTCAAAATTACTACAAGGAAAGAATGAAAATCAGAGCATTAATAAAAGATCAGATAAATCTAAAATTGGAATTTAAGAATTACTAAAGAAACAAAGAGTGATTTTTATAAATATTAGAAAAGTTTTTGGTCAGAGTAGGAAAAAAGAAAACTCAAAATAATGAAATTAGAGATGAAAAAAGACATTACAACTGATACAAAAGATTACAAAAAATTCTACTATACTAATAAATTAGAAAACCTTGGAAAATGGATAATTTGTTGGACACATAAAAATTATCAAGGTTGATTATGAAAAAGAAAGGAAATCTAAACAGACCAATAGTAAGTAACAAGATCAAAGTAGTAATTAAATGTCTCCCATTTTAAAAATGGCTTTACATCTGAAATCTACAAATATTTAAGGAACTAATTCTATTCTTAAACTATCCTAAAAAAATGAAAAGGAAAGAAGTCTGCCAAATTCCTTTTAAGAAGTCAGAATTACCCTAATACCTAAATGAGCAAAGACATAAAAAGCACAAACTGAAACCAGGTGAACTGTGCCAGAGGCAGCAGCCTATTCCATCACCTCTTTGTCATCCAGGGAAGCCAGAAAATGACAAAATGAAGATGCAAAATGCAATCTCAGAATTCCAGCTCACCCAGAACAATTCTAGGAGTCACCGACATAGAAGAAAATGGGAGACACATACCTGAAATTTCTGAAACAACAGCAACTAAAGTAAAGAAATAAATCCATGAGGCTATCACAGAAATTAGATCAGAAGTAATCTTTCAGGTTATAAAAGAATTGTCAACATTTCTAAAGGAAATGTTCAGCACATCTAGAGCAGTGATAGATAAGAAAACAGATGATGAGACAGAAGATGGAAGTTGTGAATCATCAATACAGGAAAGAAATAGAATGCATGAAATAGATTCAAGCAGATATCCAGGAAATCAAAAATTCCATTTAAAGATGGCAAAATGGCTCAAAAGAAACTGAAGACAGACTTTCAGACCTTGAAAATAGGATCCCAGCTAGCAAATATGAAAGGAAAGACCTTTTGAAAATAACAAAATGTCAGAAAACAACAATCCAACAGCTACAAGATGACACAAAGAAAAAATAATATAAGTTTAATTGGCATTAATGAAAAAGCAGAAGCCAATACAAATGACATAAAAAACTACTTGCAGAAGTAATAGCAGAAAATTTCCCAAGCATGGGAAAAGAACCTGACATACAGATAAGTGAGACCTATAAAAGCCAAATTAGCCATAACCAAAGTAAATCTACACTCAGACATAATAATCAAGATCTCAGAAAGTCAGCACAAGAACAGAATAGTAAAAGCTGTTAGAGAGAAGAAACATCACCTATAAAGGAAAGTTCATCAGAATGACAATAGACATTTCAACACAAACTCTCAAGGTAAAGAGCTTGGGGCGAAGTATTTCAAGTCCTAAAAGAAAACAACTTTCAACCCTGCAAAACCATCTTTCAAAACTAACTGGGAAATAAGATACTTCCATGACAAAGAACTGAAGAAATTCATGTCCACCAAACCAACATTACAAAGGGTACTGAAAGACAGTCTAGACACAGACAAAAATGACCATAACGCCAAGAAAAACAGAAAGAAACCATCAAGTTGGGGAAGCAATTAAACACAGAGGAAAAGCAAGGAACCAAGAACAGGAAAATAACATGACAAAGGTAAGTCAATATATATCAGTTATAGCCATTAATATGAATGTCTTCAATTCACCAATCAAAAGAAACAGACTAGCAGAATGGATGAAAAACAAATTTTGACAATATGCTGCATACAAGAAATGAATTTAACCCAAAAAGAAACTCATAGACTAAAAGTAAAAGGATGGAAAACAATACTCCATGCAACAGGCACCCAGAAAAAAGAAGGGGTAGATATTCTGTTTGCAGACAATGTGAACTTCAAACCAAGAATAACTAAAAGGGCGAAAGAAGGTCATTACATGCTTGTCAGGTGAAAAATTCAAAAGGAAGAAATAAAATTAATCAATAAACACATATTAACAAATCCAAGGACAAAAATCATACGACCATTTAAATAGACACAGAAAAAGCATCTGACAAAGTCCAACACCCATTCATGATAAAATCCCTATAGAAAATTGGAATAGGTGGTCTTTATCTCAATCTGATAAAAGCTACTCATGACAAACCAACAGCCAACATCTTAATAAATGGTCAAAAACTGAAAGCTTTCACTCTAAAATCTAAAACAAGACAAAGATGCCCACTATCGCAATTCCCATTCAATACAGTTCTGGAAATATTAGCCAGATCAATTAGACAAGAGAAAGAAAATCAATAAAACTGGGAAGGGCAGAAGTTAAAGTATCATAATTTGCAGATGGGATAACACTTTACATAGAATACCCCAAAACTCCACCAAAAGACTTGTATATTAATAACCAAATTCAGTAGCATAGCTGGATACAAAATTGACACTCAAAAATCAGTATCATTCAAATAGCAAACTCCCTTGATGGGCCAGGGATATAGCTCAGTGGCACAAGTGTCTTCCTGGCAAGTGTGAGGTCATGAGTTCAATCCCTGGTACCAAAAAAAATAGCAAATTCCCTGAGAGAGGAATTAGGGAAATCACACCTTTCACACATTTGAAAATAAAATTTAATATTCAAAAATCAATCTAAATAAAGAAGGAAGTAAAAGAGCTTTACACTGAAAACTACAATACTCTGAAAAAGGAGATGAAAGAGGATATCAGGAAATGGAAAGCTATCCCTTGCTCATGGATAGGAAGTACCAACACAGTTAAAATGGCCACAGTCTGAAAACTGTTACACAGATTTAATTCAATCCCAATTAAAATACCAAAAGCATACCTCACAGACTTAGAGAAAACATTCCTAAAATTCATTTGGCCCCAGAAGAGACCAAGGCTAGCAAAAACAATTCTGGGCAAGAAAGACAAGACAAAGGGCATCATAATCCCTGACTTGAAATTATGCTACAAAGCTATTTTGGGGAGCTGTGAGCTGGAAGGCAGGGCACCACAGTGTCTTGCCTGGCCCATCCGGGTGGGGGCTTGGATTAAGGAACCGCTGTGGCTATTTGTCCGTGCAGCCTGGTTCTGGTCATGTCTGCACGAGGACACCACGGCTGCCGCCACCCAAGTCCCAGCTCATGCCTTCATCATGGGCTCCATCCTGAGGCACTGCATCACGGGGTTGGAGGACATCGACATCCAGGCGAACTCCGCCTCTCGCTACCCTCTGAAGTCTGGAAACTACTTTGCTTCACACTTTTTCATGGGAGGTAAAAAATTCGACACCCCCCATCCTGAAGGATACCTCTGTGGAGAGAACATGGATCTGAACTTCCTAGGCAGCTGCCCTGTCCAGTTTCCCTATGTCACTCCTGCACCCCACGAGCCTGTGAAGACATTGAGAAGCCTGGCGAACATCCACAAAGACTCCCTCTGACTTGTGAGGTACAAAGATGATGCTGACAGCCCCACTGAAGATGACGAGAAGCCCCGGGTGCTCTACAGCCTGGAATTCACTTTTGACGCAGACACCCGAGTGGCCATCACAATCTACTGCCAGGCAGTGGAAGAGTTCCTAAATGGCATGGCAGTGTACATTCCCAAGAGTCCAGCCCTGCAGTAGGAGATCATCCACTACAAGAGGGGAATGAGCCAGCATTTCTCACTGCATTCCTTCAAGATTGACTTCTCAGAGTGGAAGGACAATGAGCTGAACTTGGACCTGGACCAGGGCATGTTTCCAGTGGTCATCCAGGCCTTGGTGGATGAGGGAGATGTTGTGGAAGTGACTGGTCATGCCCACATGCTTCTGGTGGCCTTTGAAAAGCACGTGGATGGCAGCATCTTTGTGAAGCCTTTAAAGCAGAAGCAGATCATGGACTGAGTCAGTTACCTACTGCAGGAGATCTATGGCATGGAGAACAAGAACAACCAGGAGACCAAGCCCTCAGGCGAGAACAGTGACAATAGCAGTGAGTGCGCAGTGTGTCTGTCAGACCTGCGGGACACACTGATCCTGCCCTGCCACCACCTATGCCTCTGCACCTGCTGTGATGACACGCTGCGCTACCAGGCCAATAACTTCCCCATCTGTTGGCTGCCATTCCAGGCCCTCTTGGAGATCCAGGCTGTGCAGAAAAAGCCAGGGGCATTGTCCCATCTGCTTCAGCCCTGTCCTGGCCCAGAGCATTGACCATGATGAACACTCTAGCTCTGACAGCATCCCACCTGGCTATGAGCCCATCTCCCTGCTTGAAATGCTCAATGGCCTGTGGGCCGTCTCCCCAGCCATCCCTTCAGCACTGCTTTATGAGGAAATCACCTACTTGGGGGTCTTGGAGGGCCTTTCCCAGGCCACCTGTCCACTTGCTGGAATTGACCAGGTCCCAGAAACCAGCCACCAGAGCAGGGGGCACGCAAGTTTCCTGACAGCACTCTGCAGTCTCCATCATCTCCCATCCACGAGGAGGACAAAGAGAAGCTCTCTGAGGACTTGGAAGCTCCTCTCCCACCTGGTGGCCCGGAGCCGGCCCTGGGGGAGAGCAGCTCCCTGGAAAGTTTCCTAACAGAAGAGATCAATGAGACATCAATGAAGCAAGGATGGCCCACATCCATGGAGACGCCTCACAGCCTCAGCACCACTTGGTGGCTCCAGTCCTGACCCTGGGACCTCTGACCTGACCCCACTCTGAGAGCCTGGTCCCGCTAGCAGCATGGAGCCCTCTTCTCCCCAGACTCTGCTGAGGGACTGCGTTGGGCCTCAGTGTGACCCCAGCCTCTCCTGTCTGCATGCCCTGTGTGGTACCAGCCTCTGAGGGGTCATGTGACCCTTGATCAAAGAGCACAATGGATTGTCACTTCTATAAACCCTCTTTTTCTATGGCTGCTATATTTGAAAATGGTACAAGATGAAGGACAGCAGCTCCTAATCCCAGGCCCTGGGCCTTGGGGTTCCCCAAATGCCTGTGTCAACACTCAGAAAACTGGCAGAAGAGGAGTTAGCGGTGGATGATGTGCTGTTATCACAAACTTTCAAGATGGGGGAGGGGCCCAAGTCACAGTCCGTGAAGGAAACAGCGTCTGTCTGCCCACTTCCTGTTCCTCGTGGTGGACTGGCCCTTGCTGCTGCTTTTTCACCCTGGCATTTGTTGTGGCCATGGGTGACCTTTCCTGGTGCCTGAGTGCCCACCTGCTTTGCTCTATGCTCTGGGCCCTTTAGTACCCAGATATCTGCCCTAGCATGTGCCCTTTCCCTGGCAACCCATCTGTAGCGGCTGGTTCCCTGTGACCTGGTACCCACGCCCTATGCTTTCACACCAGCACTGCTTTGCTGCTCCCTCTTCAGATGCCTCCACAGTGGTGATGTTTCTCCAGACCATGTGCAGCAGCCTCTTTGGTTCTCCTGTTGCCTTTTCTGTGTCCCTCTGCTTTTCTCTTGTTTCATCTGAGTGGAACCTGCTTGAGGAGAGGGGACTAAAAGCCCACATCGGGGCAGAGTCCCAGCTGTGATGCTGTACTTCTAATGCAGCCTCGTGAGAGAAGCACAAGGGCTCCAGATGCTTGTGCCTTCACGGCCTGGAGCCTGTGCTGTATGCAGCACCCTGGCCAGGGAGGATGTAGGGCCCCATCCTGGGGAGCTTCAATGCCCTGACCTTGTGGGAGGATGGCTGAGAGGCAGGGCCTGTCCTGGAACTCAGTGTTGCTTGAGCCCCAGCTTTGCCCAGTGGCACATTAGAGGGAGAAACGCGGGGGTAGCCACCTTGCTCAGTCTATGTGAAAAGCGCTGTCTTCATACTCTGCCTCCCCTCTGCCTGCCCTAGGTTCACACATGAACACCTCTCTCCTGGACAGTGTTGGTAGCAGCACTTTGAAGGATGGGATGCAGATTAGTCTGCCTTGGACTTACCATGCTATCATTTGATGTACTCTGACTGGCTAGTTTTTTGTTTTTACTGTATATTTATAGTAATAAAATTATGCAACAATAAAAAAAATCAGCATGGTAGCTGAAAAAAAACACACCTGAGGATCAGTGGAACAGAAGATGCAAACAAATCTCCAAATACACTCAGCTACTTTATGTTTGACAAAGAGACCAAATGTGTTCACCAGAAGAAATATAGCCACCTTAATAAACGGTGCTGGTAAATCTTGGAAACAATCCAAATACCCATGAGCAAAGGAACAGATAAAAAAGAAGATGTGATATTTTTATACAGTAGAGTACTATTCAGCCATAAAGAAGGATAAACTTGTAACTATTACAGACAATTTGAGACCTTACTCATAAGTGAAATAAATCAGACTCACATGTGAAACATCATATTGTCTCCCTGGTGTGAGAAACTGAAAGAGTAAATAAACTGATACTGTATTTAAAATGTGTAATAGATACTGGGAAATGGGAAGAAATTGTTCAAAGGAAAAAAGGCTCTAGGATGGAGGAAAGGGTAAAGGACAAAAAGGTAAAGGGGAAAATAATACAGGTTAGTTATACTATTAGTGTCTCTCAGGTCACTGAAAAGAAAGCTTTGTGCTAATATTGATTAGAGAAATTTTAATGCCAATATTTTGTTCTCTGAATAACTACTTTAAAGATACCAATATGCAATGTATTAACTATTGTTATTTTCCTATTATTTTATGAAATTTTGTTTTAACCTTTTTCCTTAAAATAAAAAAAAAATGGTACTGGAAAAACTGGCTTTCCACATGCTAAAATTAAACTACACTCAGGTCTATTACCATACACTAAACTAAAGGCAAAATGGACCAAATATCTAGCTACTAAACAGGAACACTAAATCTGCTGGAAGAGACAATAGGAAGAAATCTTGAAGACACAGGTATAGCCAGAGAGTTCATAAACAAAACCCCAATCACACAGGAAACACTACAAAGAAACAACCAGGATCTCATCAATTAAAAAGCTTTTTTTGCAGAAAAAGAAACCACCAACAGAGTCAAGAGACGACCCACAGTCGGAAAAAGTGTGTGCCAGCTGTTCCTCAGACAAAGGACTAATACCTAGAACATACAATGAACTGAAAAACAACATACACCCCAAACTTAAAGACCCAGTCCAAAATTAGGCATCTGAGATGAATACATACTGTTCAGATGAAGTACAAATGGACAGTAAATATATGAAAAAATATTCAGTATCATTAGTCCTTCAAGAGATGCAAATTAAAACAATACAGAGACTCCATCTCACTCCAGAAAGAATGACTACCATCAAGAAAACAACTAATAACAAATGCTGGCAGGGCTGTGTGGAAAAGCAACCTTCCACAATCACTGTGGAAATCATTGTAGAGATTCCTTAAGCAACTAAAACTAGAGTTTCCATTTGACCCAACTATTCCCCTTCTTGGCATCTTCCTGAAAGAATTAAAAGCATCATACTACAGCAATATATGCACACCTATTTTTATAGCAGCACAGTTTGTAATAGCTAAACTTGGAAACTGCCCAAATATCCATCAACTGATGAATAGATAAAGATGTGACTGGCAAAGGGAAAGCTACAGGGTCAGAAAGACCTTAGTTCTATGCCTTTCTCTGGCTTGGCATATCAAATCACCACAGTTTGGAGTAATATGACCTGTGCCCCAACTCATTCATTTACAAGATATAAACCTTTAAGGAACTTACCTAAGGAATGTATGATATCCTAAGGAGGCATGATTAAATAACTGAAGAGAAGTATTTTAAAGATAAATGTAATTCTTTCATAGAAATAAAATGTCACTATAACCTTAAACTTCAGGAATTATAAAATAACTATGGCTATTAAAAGTGAGAAAAAGAAAAGTTCTGTGAGGAACAGAGAACATTAAAAACAAAGTTTGGAAGTTTGAGAATTTTGGGACATCTACAATCTTAGGCAGAATTATCTAAACAGAGGTCAAACTTTAGGGAAAACAACGTTAAAAAAAGACAAACTTCTTATTGTGAAGTCCAATAATGCTTTTATCCTTTGTTTTGATTGTTTTTAGTCTGTTCTGTATTGTTTGATTTCAATATGTGTGAAAGTGTGGACATCTATTTTTAAGAGAACAAGAGACATTATGGTAGCCATTGTTGATTTTCCTACTGTCTGGTTTTGAAGGCCTGTAATGCTTTCATTCTTTTGTTTTTATCAGTTTTATCCTATTGTGTTTTGTCTGAATTCATTGTGTGTGAAGATATGGACAACTATTTTGAAGAAAACAAGAGACATTATGGTAGCCACTGCTGATTTCCTGTTGTCTTGTTTTGAAATCCTGTGTTGCTTGCATGGTTTTGTTCTGATCTGCTTTCTTCTGATCTGCTTTGTTTTGTTTTGTTTTATTGTCTTTAAAATAAAATTAAAAAAATAAAAAAATAAGATGACAAACTGCCCACTCATGATGAGGGTCTTGGATGACAGGGAAAGAAACAGCCACTGAGACTCCAGTTAGTCCAAGCCTAACCATATTTTTAAATTTTGTCACATGTAATGGAAATTATACATATAAACGATCATTAAACTTTAAAAAGTAATGCCTAGTGAAAGAATTCATATCCACTTAAACCTGTTTAGTAGGCTTTTCCTTTCCAACTATACTCTAATACCTAAAGGATACTACTAAAATAAATTTCCGAAGAGACAAACTACAAAAAAATTAAAACTTCTAATCTTGGCCCTTCTTTATTTACTTCTATCAAAAATATATCAAAGACATTTTTCTATTTTATGTGTCCAAAAATAGTTGCAAAATTTAAAAAAAATACTTTTAATAAATTATGATACAGGGTACTGAAGGTGTACTGGGTGATAATGCAGTGTACCCCCAAGTCCTCATATAATTTTGATGGGGCTGAGTTATTGGTTTGTTATTGGTTTGTTGATTGACAATGTGAGCGCTGTGCCCACCCAGGGCTGGAGCTGACATACAGCGTAAGGGAAGGTGGGTCTTCCTCTTCCGCTTCCTCTTCTGCCTCTCTCTCTCGCCAGCACAGCTTGCGGCTTGCAGCTTGCAGCCGCCATGAACAGCAGGCCTGCCATGCCACGCTATGTTGGAGCCAACTTAAGTATGGACTGAAACTCCGAGAAACTGTAAGAATAAACCTTTCCTTCCCTAATTTTGGGTGTCAGGTATTTTTTCTTGGCAATGAGCGAAAAGTAACCAAGACAGAAGGGTTTTTTCTATGTGTGTTCTTCTGAGTCAACATGGTGCCGGACAGCACTTCCCTTCAGCACTAACTTCTACATTCTCACATACCCAAAATTTGAACCTCCTTTTTTTCGCATGTGTGCCAAAGTTCCCCTTATCAGCTGTCAATACATCATTCTGCCTGCCCCTTCAATTCCACTCTCTGTCAAAACCAAATAAAGTGCACAGTTTTCTTGGTCTCTCTTAGAGCGTGCTTGTGTCTCTTCAGCAGCCCTCCTGTGCCTGTAATAAAGGCTTCTTTGCTTTCTTTCTCCATTTGCTCTCCTTTTGTCTCTTTTTCGCACTGGAGGACCAAACAGATGGTGCTGTGACTCAAGTGAGGAATATTGTGTGACTCCTGGGGATTGCCCCCGATTCAAGTTCCCTTCCCCTATGGACCTTTCTTCCTTCTTTTCCTCTTCTCTCCACCTCTGCCATTGCTGTTACTAGCCTCCATCCACCACTGGCCACATCAGTCCTCACAGGTCCATGCAGGTGAGCCAATTCTTGCTTTGGGGTTCCTGTCTCGTAAACCACAGTGCCACATCAGGACAGCACCCGCTTTTCTTTCCCTCATCCTACTGGACTTCACCCTCCAAGGCTACTCCCACCCATCCCACTGGTGATGACTGCAGGGCCTGGGTGTGGGGCTCTCGTTCTCTCTCTTGCATGCTCCCCACTGGGGTGATGACTACTTCAGGGAGTGTGACTCGGCATTTTTGCCTGTTGGCTCATTTCCAATTCAGTCACCATGGGCGATGTCCCTTCTCGTCCTGCAAAACACACTCCTCTCAGCAGCTTGTTGTGCCACTTAGATGCACTTGGCCTAAAAGGGGATATAAAACCTGCTGTCTTATTTTTTGTTGCCAAACCACGTGGCCAGCCTACTCTTTAGACAATAACCATCAATGGTCACCATAGGGTACTCTTGACTTGGATATCCTCTGGAACTTTGACAGTTTTTGCTACCATAACAGCAAATGGCCTGATATCCCATATGTTCAGACCTTTTTTGCACTTTAGACATGTCCTAACCTACTTCAGGCCTGTACAGCAACTCAGGTTCTTCTGGCTTGCTCTATGGTGCCCAAACTCCCTCCTCCTGAAACCCTTCCCCCTGTCAATCCTGTAGATCCTATAGATGATGTCCTGTCAGCACTTTCCCCTCTACCCTATCCCCAAGACCCATCCTCACCTCCCCTTTCACTGCTTCCCACATTTCCTCCTGTCTCTTCATCTTTGCCTTCCTTATCACCTCCTGCCACTTTTCCCTCCCTTCTAGAGTCACTTCATACCCAGCCCCACTCTCCCTGCTGCCCATTGCACTTGATCTCACTCGGCCCAAGCGCTGCCTCTGACCTCCTCTTCTACTCTTCCTCCACCCATACCTTCTTCCCGACCCTTTGCTGGCCTACTCTGCCTGCACCTCCCCTTCTTCTCTATGAGGTGGTAGGTACTAAAGGGCTAGTTCAGGTACATGCCCCTTTTTTCACTTCAGATCTCTCTTATATCTCCTCCAGTGTAGGCTCCTTTGATGCTGACCCTTTTACCTTTACCAAACAGCTTAAATTTGTCTTTCAATTGTATGATTTGACCTATAAAGATATCCATATTATTTTATCATCCACTCTCTCTCCAGCACAAAGGGCAGACCTCTGGCAGACTGCACAGGTGGCAGCTGATGAAAGGCATGAATTAGACCATGATCATTCCATTAGGGTCACTGCTGTTTCCAACATGGATCCCCAATGTGATTATCGACATAATGTGAATAGTCCTAAACATATGGCTTGAATGTTGTAATGTATCCTGATAGGACTGCAAAATTTCCTGAAATCAGCTTAGTTACCACAAGATTCATGAATTGACTCAAAGACAGGATGAAAATCCCGCAGAATTTATGTCTCATCTGATGGAGGTTTTTATTAAATTTACAGATGTCAAACCTGACTCGCCTGAGGGGGTCACTCTCCTTAATTCACACTTTATCTCTCAGGCAGTCCCAGATATTCAGACTAAATTCCAAAGGTCTGCGCTCGGCCCTTAAATCCCTTGTAGTGAACTGTTAGATATGGCATTCTCTGTCTTTAATAATAAAAAGACTCAACAGAAACAGGAGGACCTCACAAAACTTAAACTCCAAGCTAAACTCCAGGACCAATATTTGGCTTGGCACTTGCGGCTCAATGCAAGTCACAAACCATCAACAAGCCCAGGTCCTGAGCTCCTCCAGGACCATGCTTCAAGTGCAACAAGGAAGGACATTGGGCATGAGCATGCCCAGATCTGAGGTCACCACTGGGCCTCTGCCCCATCTGCAAGCTGGAGGGTCACTGGAAGATTGACTGTCCTCTCTGTCAGAGAGTGGATATGTCATCAACTTCCCTATCCTCACACTATTCTATGCCACTGTTGCCTTCAGATTCATCACTAACTTGTTTGGATCCACCACTGATGATTGACAGGGTTTGAGGCCTACAGCCCCCACCAGGTGACTCTCAGAGTCCTGAGTTTCGCTGGACA
This sequence comes from Dasyprocta punctata, assembly GCA_004363535.1. Taxonomy (NCBI): domain Eukaryota; kingdom Metazoa; phylum Chordata; class Mammalia; order Rodentia; family Dasyproctidae; genus Dasyprocta; species Dasyprocta punctata. The sequence continues at coordinate 62,315 of RJWM01000839.1, read as the reverse complement.
TTTCAGGTAAAACACTTTCTTTCCTTATCGACACAGCAGCCACGTTTCATGTTTTACCTGAATATCTGGGCCTATGTTTGCAGTCCGCAGTCTCCATAGCAGGGGTTGATGGCCAACCATCATGACCTCTTCAGATGGAACTCATGCCTTGCAGGTTTCAGACTCTTTTTCACATATAACTTTCTTGTTATCCCAACCTGTCCCACTTCTCTGCTAAAGGGACCTTCTTCTAAAACTCAATTTCTCTTTCACCTTCTCCCTACCTACAGCCCTCATTCTCCAAACTCACTCACCTTGTGTCAAGGTTTCAGAACCCCCTCTCCCTCCTCCCTTGTAGATCCCACTTTTTGGGACACTTTCAATCCCACCTGTCCAACTCATGCCCCTCCAATACTTATTTGCCTCAAGGATTCCTCTATTTTTCCTTGTGTCCCACAAAATCCTACTGCTCCCAAACACCAATGGGGTCTTAAGTCCATAATCCACTACTTATTAATGAACGGGTTTCTCAAAATCATACACTTTTCATTCAATACTCCAATTCTTCCTGTCCTCAAACCCAATGGGACCTATCATTTAGTTCAAGACCTCAGAGCCATAATGTTGTCATGCCTATATACCCAGTAGTCCCAAACCCCTACACTATGCTCTCCCTCACTCCCCCTTTTAGTACTCATTTTACAGTCCTGGACCGCAAAGATGCTTTCTTCACTACTCCCTTACACTCAGATTGTCAAGACCTCTTTGCACTTACAAGGAGAGACCCACACACCTCCGTTCTCAGCAACTTACCTGAACGGTACTACCTCAGGGATTCAGACACAGTCCACACTTCTTCAGCCAGGCATTACCTACTGATCTCACAGCTGTTAACCTCAAATCCAGTACTCTCCTTCAGTATGTTGATGACCTTCTTTTATGCTCTCCCTCTCATGCTATGGCTATACAATGTACAGCTATTCTTCTAAACTTTCTCTCCAGTTGTGGATATTGGGTTTTGGCCACTAAGGTCCAGAGAGCTTCTCCAAAGGTCAAATATCTGGGTCTCACTTTTACACCTACTACTCACTCAATAACCATCAATCCTAAAGTGATCCTTAGGGACCTTCAGGAGCCTGTCACCAAGCAACAGGTTTTAGCCTTTTTGGGTCTATCTAATTTCTTCCATCCCAGGATTCCCAACTTTACCACTTTAGATCAATCTTTATACTGAGCCTCTAAGGGTCCACTAGCAGAGCCCCTAGATCCAACAATGCCTATACATCCTCCTTTCCATAGATTAAAAGAAGCCCTCTTAAGAGCCCCAGCTTTCACACTCCCAAACCCAACCTTATCTTTCACTCTATGCACTACTTCCCCAAGGCCATAATGCTGTGTGAGTTTTAGGACACCAGAAAGGACCCTCCTTTCAGACAGTGGCACACCTCTCAAAACAGCTTGATAACACTCTGTGGCTGGCCTCCTTGTCTCCAAGTGCTTACTTCAGTGGTGATGCTGACATAAGAGGCAAAAAAATTCACACTAGATGAGACCATTATGGTTTACTCACCTCACTAACAGACTTAATCTCACATAAAATACTCTCTGCTCTGATGACCTCCTCTTGTCTACAACAGGTACATTTAACCCTCATACAAGACCCTGCCATTATCATTTCCACTAGTAATACCCTTAACCCAGCCACACTCCTTCCCATCTATGAGAGGGCTGCAGTAAATGACTGTGTTGAGATTTTGCAGAAGACGCCTTCCCCCTTCCCTCATATCCACAGTGATCCTCTTCCCATGGCTGATGACACCTGGTTCATATATCAGAGTTCCACAAATACGACCAATCACAAGATGGCAGGATATGCCATTGTCAATAGACCACACACCATAGAGGTCAACTCATTACCGCCTGGGATCTCATCACAAAAGGCAGAACTCATAGCACTCGCATGGACCCTTACACTAGCAAAAGGTAAAAACATAAACATATACACTAACTCAAAGTATGCGTTCAGTATCTTACACTCTCATGCTGCAGTCTGGCAGGAGAGGGTCTCATTAGTGCACAGGGCACACCTATCATTAACAGACCTCTCATACTTAAACTCTTAGAGGCAGCACAGCTCCCAACACAGGCAGTGGTTGTTCATTGCAAAGGACACTGAAACTCCATTGATCCTGTAGCTCAGGGGAATGCTTTTGCAGACACACAGGCCAAACGGGCCACACAGCGACTGTATCTGGCCCACCTGCTCCCATTAGTGCCAGATACCTTGCCACTACCCCAGTATTCACCAGAACAGCTACTTCTCCCTCACTAGTCAAGTTATACACAAAACAGTTGGGGATGGATTTTCCAGGGGTCAAAACTGGTATTACCACATCAACAAGCCTCTAACATCATCATGAGCTCACATAACTGTTTCCATGTAGGATCAAAAACCTTACACAAACTCTTGGCTCCAGTGGTTACACATCCCTCTTTAAGAAACATTATTTACCAGGTCACACGTGATTATCAGTTGTGTGCTAAGACCTCTCCTCAAGGGCATCTTCTGCCTCCCTTTTTTCCTACTCACAGGTTTAGGGGACACACTCCAAGTCAGGCCTGGCAAATAGACTTTACCCACATGCCTAACCACAAAACCTTCAGATATCTTCTTACCTTTGTCTGTACTTTCTGGGGGTGGATCCAAGGCTTTCATATGGCTAGGGAGACAGCTGAGGTAGTTGCGAGGGCTCCAATACAGGACATCATACCCAGATTTGGGCTACCACAGAGTATTCAGTCTGCCAATGGCCCAGCCTTCGTCTCTCAAATCACCCAGCAGGTGTCCACAAGTCTACACATTGTGTGGCATTTACACATCCCATATCATCCACAGTCATCAGGGAAGGTAGAAAAAGCAAATTGGCTAATTAAGACACACCCCACAAAATTTATTCTAGAACTACATCAATCTTGGCCTCAGCTTCTTCCTTTGGCTCTAACCAGGCTCAGGGCACTTCCCCATGCCCCTGCCTTCCTGAGCCCCTTTGAGTTCATGTACAGCAGACCATTCTTACTTCATAATTTACCCGCCTCACAAGATCTTCCTTCTTTGGCAGATTATATCCCAATTCTTACTTTCCTTCAACATCTGCTGTGCCAACATGCAGATCATTGTCTCCCACAACCCTCTGAAGAAGCTATACAACCCCAAAATCTCTGGAAGACTTAATTTAACTCAAATCTTCTAAATCCACAGGGTTATGACCCAAGTGGAGTGGACCTTACCTGGTCTACTTCACAACTCCAACAGCAGTCAATGTTATTGGATTGCCATTCTGGTTCCATGTCACCCAGACTAAATGGTGTCCACTGGTTATGGACTCCTCCAGCTGCACTTCTCCCAAGTGGTCATCTCAGTTCCTGACTCCTACTTGCCTTCACCTTATCAAGGCCTCACAATGGTCACTCTCTGGTTGATCAATGGTTTGTTACCCTGTCTGGTTCTTTGTCCCTTATATTTTATTAGTTCTTCTTTTTGCAGTAGGATTCTGGGCAGTCTTTCTGGATGATTTTCACATCATACACAAGATCTCCTTCATAATCCTCTACGTAATAGTTATCGCGGGCTTAACCATTCTTAACTGCTATGGACATGCACATCTTCCTGGCCTTGACCGTCACTCTGCTAACAATGACACAATCACAACCATTCCCACCTTCAACCTATATCTTCTACATCACAAAACATGGAGGAGCAGTGGGCTACACCCACACCATCATAGCTCAGGTAACCTCACATTCCACATTCCCTGGTACACATTGGCCTGTGTTAAAGATCTACACAGCAATACTGTACTTATAACCAATAGTCCTAGATTCTATTTCTGTCCAGAAAGCCCACATGATTCATTCTGTTATGATGCCAGTTACTACCACTGCCCTTGTTGGGGATGTGAATCCATAAGCTCAACTGAACATGGATTCTGGACTAATCATGATAAACATATATTTATTAATATCACCTGGACAGGCAAGTACACCTGGACTCAGATGTTACATGTCACCATCAGGGACCCACAAACCTTTCCAGTGTGCCCAGAAGGTCAAATAGGTATTGCACCTATACCAGGTACCTACCTCTAAAAAAAACTGTATGTTTTTAACTACATAAACAGTTACTCCCCAACATGTAGTCTATGCTACTGAAGCTCTTTTCTTCATCCTCACCATGCTCTAATTCCTCTACCCATACCACAACTCCTCAATGACACATACCAATTCTTATAATCTGTCCTCCAGTGGTTCAATATAACTGACCTTTCCAATTGCTGGCTTTGCCTGACCCTACAACAGGATTTATATATGGAATATCCAGTCACCTGGGAGATACCAGTCTACAGATTAACTCTCACACAGTGTACCCATCCAGGGTACATTCAGGGCTATAGCCCCAATCCTCATAGGGATTGGTACCTTCTCAGCTATCAGTACAGGAGCTGGGGAAATTGGAATGGGTGCTTACTTCTATACTCATTTGTCTTATGATTTAAAAACCTCTATTTACAAAGTACTGAGAACTATGAACTCACTTCAAGACCAGATTACCTCTCTAGTAGTAGTTGTCCTCCAAAACCATTGCACCCTCAATGTACTGACTGAGGAGAGAGGTGATACCTGTGCTATGTTGGGGGAAGAATTTTGTTTCTTTGTAAACCAGTCAGGTATAGTCAAGGGTCAAATTCATAAGCTCTGAGAGTTGGCAGCAAAGATAGAAAAAAGACTCAAGGGGTGTAACACAACCCCAAGGTCCTCCTGGTGGCCCTCCCTAGATTTATGGGCACCCATAGTAGTACTTATCATAGGTCCTCTAATCACAACTGTTTTTTTTTTTTTTTTTCCTGCTTGTAGCACCCTGTGTTTTTAAACTCCTCTTGAAGTTTATCCATTCCAGGATACAAGTTTTCACCACCAGAGAATCTCTAGTCATGACAGAACCCCCCGGGACCAGCCTCTATGTGGGAGCCACTCATCATTCTGCATCACATCATAGGCCCTATCACAACACCCCCGTTCAGCAGGAAATAGCTAGAGAGAGACACGTTGCCCCTTAACAACCAAGAGACTGGAATGACAGGTTTTTCCTACGTGCATTCTTCCTACTCAACATGGCACTGGATAGCGCCTCCCTTCAGCACTAACTATTGTGTTCTCACAAATCCAAAAGTTGAACTTCCCACTTTTTACATGCGCAACAACACTCCCCCAGTCAGTTGTCAATACATCATTCTGCTCGTCCCTTCAACTCCACCCTCTGTCATAACCAAATAAAAGTGTACAGTTCTGCCTCCCTCAGAGGGTGCTTGCATCTCCTCGGCAGCCCTCCTGTGCCCACAATAAAGGCCTCTTTTCTTTCTTTCTCTGTTTTCTCTCCTTTGTCCCTCTCTCACGTCAGAGGACCAGACAGGTACTTTGTAAAGATAAGGGCTTAAAGCACTCAGGAAACTGAGGCAGGAGGATCACATTGAGTTCAAGGCCAGCCTGGGTTATCTAGTGAGTTCAAGGCTCATTTGAACTACAAATTGAGATCGTCTCAAAAAATTATCTAATGCTTCAGTATACTTTAAAAAGTAAGTTTAATTCAAAGGTTTGGTGATAAGAAATGTAAAAACATAGAAAACAAAAATATCATCCCCTTGCTCCCAAAAAGAACTCGAACTAGTAGAAGAGAAAATATCAACCATAAAATGAAAAAATGTAGATAAATTAACAAATAAATTTATAAGATGCAATAAATAAATAGAAAAAAGAATCTATGATGAAATTATGTTTTTTTACAGGTATGAGAAATACACCTTTCAAGACTTTTAAAAATTCATTAATGGAAATCACACTCCCCTCTCTGTACAGTGATATTTAAAGGAGGAGAATATTAATCTATAAATCCAGTGATTAATGCTGAAGATGAGATACATTAATTATTCTACTCACCACCTCACACAATAATTTAAGTAACTTAAGAAATTTTTCTTTGCATTTCAGTGTGTTAGTCTCCTCAAATCTGGAGTCTTTCACAAATTATAACAGGAAAATGATAAGAAAAATTAGTTTGGAAGTTGAATAAATATTTAAATACAGCAGAACTAAAATAAAGTGATATTTTTAGCCTTCTTTCCTATAAACTTGAAATTAATTCATATTACAAAAATCTGACTGAACAAAATATTAGTTTTGCTTTTAAAACTATTTTTCTGCATTAAATTGGGTTGAATAATTTGAACATCAATGTCCTCTACTGGAATATGGATGACTGTTTGGTTTCCAGTATTTCCAAGAATCAGATCCTTATACCCAACAGATTTTTAAGACTTTCCTCTCTGAGATACATATCTTATGTAACATGCTATAAGGTCTGTAATGCTTTAAAATATAGACCTATATAAAAAGGTTAGCATGTGCTATGGTTTGCATAAGTGCTCCTCACAGGTCCATGTGTTAAAGGCTTGGTCTTCAGCCAGTGGATTTATTCTTGAGAGATGGTGGAACCTGTAAGCCATGGAGCTCAGTGAGAAATTTCCCGTCATTCAGAGTGTGCTTTTCAGAGGCACTGAGAGCCAGGCCCCTTCTTTCTACTATCTGCTTCATAACCCAACCATGAGATGAGAAGCTCTGCTGCTATGTGTGTGTCCCACAAAGATGGCTGCCCCACCACAAGCTCAAAAGCAAAGAAGCCAACAGAACACAGACTCAAACCTCCAAAACTATGAGGTAAAATACACCTTTACATTTTATAATTTGATTATCTTGGGAATTCTGGAACAGTGACAGAAAGCTAACAAGCATAGAACATAAACTAAAGATACGTATTTATCTAGGGACAGAGGCTGGTATAGTCTTTAGATTCTTTCCAAAAACTCAACAGTCCTTCAGAGGTATAAAAGACACTGAGTGGGAACCATTAATTCAGAAGTCAGTTTAGCAAAGCTGTAACGCATTCAAGTTTATTAAGTGCTTCCCAGTTTAAAATCAAGTTGACATATGAACCCTGAAAGAGTACAAAAGAAAAAATTCTCATTTTATAATTAACAAGATTGAAGTCTGGAGTCTAAGCATTACAAAGATTAGCAATAAAAATCCTAAAGAATGGCAGATCTTCCAATATTTATTACTAATTCAGGTTTTTATCCTTTTACTTATTCATCCGATCATGGAACAGTTGTGAAATAATTTATATAAAACCAACCTAACATACATACTTTAATCAATAATGGAAAGAGAGATAAATACACTTGAGATATGCCAATTTGGAAACCTGGGCTACAGTGTACACAATAATCATTTTTAGCATGTTAACATAAATAGTAGAAGGAGCTAAGATATGCTAAATTGATAAGCATATGTTACAAAGTGTTAAATAGGAATATAAGAAATTTTCAAATACTGCAAAATTTTTAAGTACTAACTTTTTCAAGCTTTCACTTTGTACTTGTCATATTTAAACTAATAAATTCACTTGTCTGGTGAATTTCTTAATGATAGTAACAAGATCAGGTAAGTGCTGTAATATGCTTGAACATCATTAATTAATTAAGGGGTAAATACTTCATTTTTAGAACATTAATAAGGTGATATGCAAAAAAAAGCAGTAAGTACAAACTAAAGTTTACCAAAGGAAGTAAAATAAAAACTCATGCAATTGAAGATGGAATATATGCTTTAAAGAATGTTACACTGGAATTTAAGACAGTTATGACATTTTTTAAGGTATGGTATCAAAATGGTATTTCTTTTGGCCTCATTCCAAAAAAAAAAAAACCCATAAAGAAGCAAATTAAAATAGCAATGAAATAAAATGCTTACAGGTTTGTATCTCAGTGCATCTCTGTAGGATCCAAACAAAGCAGCTTGTGCCCTAAGGAAGGCCCTAGCTACTCCATCACCCGTAGCTGTAGACTGCTTCCTCAGTTTATTTTTCAAGGCTGAGACCTGCATGACAGAGAGGAACAGTTAAATTAACACCTCAGAAATTGGTACAGTGAGGTACGAACCCAATCAGCAGGCAAACCACAGAGTCTGCAGGTCAGCCAAAAATTCATCCTCCTCCCTGATAGCTTATCTTTTTAACTGTGGAGAGCACCTGCTGGTCTGTTAATTGAAAGGAAAGCAGGAGAGGATAGGAACGTGCTAATGCAAATTGGTTTATGCTCTCTTTTTTTCCCAAGGCCTCTTGACATAAATAAGCTTTAATTATTTTACAGTAAACTGCTTCTGAGCCACTTTTCTGCAGATTTTTAGAAAATTACAACATGTGTCTACTTGTTCTGAAGTGACGCTGGTTGGCTATCAATCATTTCTGCTATGTTGGGTTATTTGTTATGGGTCCTCTGGGATTGATTACTATTATATTTTACTTTTGGAAGCATCATTTGCATATGTAATTTTCCAGTCAATAGTTTTATCATTATTAGAAAAAAAGAAGGGGGGAGAGATAGTTACTGAGGTCATACTATGAGTGGGGAATTATGTTATGCAAATGTTATATACACTCAATTTCACAACTGTCTTCTAAGAAAACCACTCATAATTCCATTAATGAACGAAGAAATAAGAAGTACAAAGACCTACCTTAAAATCAGACACAACAGCTTAAATATCGCATGATTTCTCTTATACAAAAAACTCAACAGATGAAGTAAAATACATAACAAGAAAGAAAGAAGAAAAAATGTTACTATAATTCAGCATGGACAATGTATCTAAAAGTGTACCTTGATTTAGTATAATTGTCTTCTGTATTTTAGATGTTTTTTTGCCTACTGGTCTGGTTGCTAATCTGTATATATGATAATTAACTTTATAAGGATTTATAAATAAATTAACTGATGCTGGGTGGAGGGAAGGGGAAAAAACAGAATCGAGATGTGTTATATACATGTACCAATTCCCTACAATGAATGTAATCATTATGTACTGCAAACATGTACTAATAAAAATTTAAAAATAAACAAAGACATGCATTAATCTTCTCTCTCTATGAAACCAATAGGAGGCAAATCTATAATACAAACTCAGTCTATCCAGTTTCCTTTCACTACCACATGCTGCGTTTGAATTCAATGTCATTGCCTCGTAAACCAGTAGCAAGAATAAAGTACTAGGATTTTTAAATCAAAGAAAAACTAACCTAAGCATCTACAAAATTTTAAAAAGCACTGTATCATATTTTTCATACATAATTTATTAACTTCAAGTGCTATGTACATAGAAAATTATATTTATGAACTTCGCTTAGATTAATTTTTAAGTGATCTCACATTCCTGATATAAATTCATTTTTTTCAAGGGGAAAAAGATAATATCCTAACTGTGTATCCAATTCACTCACTGATTCCTATTATACAAATATAAAACTATACTTTGTACACTTAAAAACATTTGTTGTGTACATCCCTCATTGATAATACAGAAACATGAAGCTGTGTAACAATTCATTTTTTAAGAAAAAAAAAACTGAGACAAATTCTAATCGTACATTAACTTAACAGAGCATGTTCTTATCCATACAAAACCAAATAATAAAAGTGTCACTTAGCCTTTACAGATATATATGCAAAAATAAGTATTTTTATTTCTTTCTACAAACAGTCCTGACTACTCTTGTAGATGATAATTGTAATTGAAGTATTAAACTAATTAACAACTAAACTTTGAATAATGCTAATGAGAAATGAACACAGCATCAGAGGAAACACCAGCTCTACAGGTGATAAACCTGCACAGTAGTGACATTTTCCAGTGTAAAGTCACAGTTGCTGTGATCTGATCAAAGAAACAGACCCCCATCGGGTCCAATTATAACCATAGTTTTGAAAAAATTATTGAGTTATGATGTTCATAATCTATGCAGGAAGGCCTTTGCAGTATAGGTCTTCTCCCCATAGCAATGATCTTTTCAATTTATATCCAAGCTCCATCGATTCTGATAAAAGTTTAGAGCCTAATTCATTTAACCCATAAAGTGCATAAACCAGCATTCATTTAAAAAGTTTTTATTACTAAAACCCAACTTCAATAAATGCACATTTTAAGGTAATCCACATAATCAAACCATAACACAGGATGCAAAAATAAAACTCTAACTTAATGCCTTTTACTCTAGTTTGAAAAACATATTTTTTCTAAGTTTCAAATGCCCTTAAAGAAATAGCAATGGGAATGAATATTTACCTATCTATCTATCTACCTCACTCACCAATAAAAGGAATATGTTTCCAATTTTTTAAAATATTACTAAAAGCAAATGATTGAAGTTTTGAAAATTTTGCTCTAGAAAATAAAAATAATCATTTTTAAAAATCATGTCTTGTGTCTGTGTAAAAAAGTCTCCCAAAGTGCACTTTTTAATAAAACGAAAGATTGACAATTCAGTTCTGCACAAATGAAGGACACAATATTGTTTGCACAATCATAACACTTAGTCTCACAAATGATAGAGGCAACTCAAACCACTTTTTAGCCTTTACTATACCATTCCCTTAACTGCATAAATGCTGCCAGAGCCATCCGAGAACACGAATCAAATTGTCACAACTGCTTCCTGACCAAATCATGAGTATGCAGCCTTTCTTTCCAAAAGTAGTCACTTGATAATAGTTTCTGAGCTCCTTGTAGATACACAGAAAACAGGAAAGAAAAGGAAAATACTTGTCCTAGAATTGTGCTGTCTAAAAAGGTAGCCATTAGACACATGAGCAAATGAAATGTGCTTCATCCAAATTCAGCTTTGCTCGAAGTATAAAATAAACACTGTATTTAGAAGACAGTACAAAAAACTCTCATGAATAATTTTTATATTGATAACATTTTGAAACAATACTGTTAGTACAAAGTAAAATATATCATTACATTTATTTCACCCATTTAATTTTTTAATGCAACTACTAGAAAAGTCCATTTCTATTTAAAAGTGCTATTTTATATAACTGTATCATCTAATTTCATACAAATATGGGGCATTAAAATTTGGTTAGTCAAAAACATGGTTATGCCTTTTCCTTTGCCTATTTCTACATTATTTCAATTCATAAAAACTATATCAGAAGTGTTTTTCCATGATCTATTCAAGGTTAAAACTGTCAGTTGATTTCAGCTTGTTCCTGTTTCCAGAGACCAGAAGAACAGCTGAGTTAACTGTTTTTATATGTAAAAATAAATGCTCAAAAATAGCCTGCAAAAATAAAATAATTTTTACAAATCAGTTTTAGACACAAGAAATTGAATCTAATATGAAATGACTGTGTCCACCTTGCTGCTTTCCTGGCCCTTGGGTCACTAGAGCAAATTATCACCAGTTACCACTATCCTCTGTACTGCCAATTAGAATTTAGTAGTTTGTATCTATAAAATGAAGATGCTCTGTACTTTTTCAATATCTGATCCACTTTAATTTCCAGACTTTCACATTTGGTTATAAAATAAATGCACATCTTCCTATGAAATTTTAAAGCTTATACTCACACCTGACTCCGAATTCAGAAAAACACTTGGAACCTTAATGATATGGCCAGTAGAACACAATCCTCTTAATAGTAAAAAGTACCCACTATTTTCTCTTTTTTAAGAAAGTAAGTTAGTCCTAGTCTTCAATTGCTAAACAGTCCTGCAAAACTGACACCGTATTTTATTGTTTCTAGAAAGTTTTCAAACTATAAATAACTTTCATCTAGTTAAGTATTGTATTAGGCCAAAAAATAAAGTTAAATAGTTAAACCAGAAATAAACATCATTTCACTCCTCTTATCAAGTGTTTAAATTCCTTTCATGAAGTGAGAATTTGGCCTCTAAGCAGTCATCCACGGAAGGAATTATAACCTGGGTTTAGCAGAGTGGGAGTTCGCAGCAGTATGAGTAATATTACCACAAGTTCTCCACTTTTACCCTCTTAGCATTGAAGTGACTGTGAATAACAGGAGGGAATTACATGAGTACACAGAGCAAACAGGTACAAATGAATAGTCCAAGCCACGTGCATACAGTCTAAGTAATGAAATAATAATGCAAACCAGGCAAGTCAGAAAGGCAAGAGTATATAAAGGGGCTGTTTTTCAAATCAATGATGTATTTTTCTCTTACTAGATTTCTTGATCCATCTTTGTAGTAAAAATAAACAATTGGTGTACCTAACACAACTTCATTTTTAGGGTCAAAACGAGAACCATCATGGTGAGAAAGAAAAAATAAAAATACTTGTTCAAAAATAATATTTAGATAATATTTAGATAACCTATACAATTTAAAATAATCCTATAATATTTGTTTTATTAGTACATGTTTGCAGAGTATGATTATATTTATTATGGGGATGTGGTACTTGCACATAAAACCTCTTTTTTTCTTTTTTTGTCCTTTACCCTTTGCATCCCTCTCTGTTCCTTCTACCTCTTGGACCCTTTCCATTTGCAAAATCCCTTTTTTTATATTTTCCTTTCAATTCTTTTTTTATCCCCTTTCCCTCCTCTTCCCCATATCTTGATCCTATATGAATTTAAGAAATATCTCCCTTTCTTCAATTTCTCCTGTTTGTAGATATGCACATATAACTGTATGTATGTATAAGTATGCAAGATAGATAACTATACTACTAATTCTCTGTTAGTTTATTAAAAAGAATAGTTTGTGTTGTCATTGTCTGATTGATTTTTTTATACGTAGGTTTTGAAACTTGAACAACTACTTCTAAGATAACTATATGTAATATATTGACTAGTATCAATTTCTTTTTTTAGTATTGATTTCTTACTGTTTTTTTGTTTTGTTTTGTTTTGGTTTTTTTTTTTGTTTTTTTTTTGCGGCACCGGGGATTGAACTCACAACCTCGCGCCTGCCAGGGCAGGCGCTTAAGGCACTGAGCCAAACTCCCGGCCCTGGTTTTTTTTTTGAGGCAGGGTCGCACTATGTAGCTCAGGCCAGTCTTGCGCTCGCGTTGTAGCCTGGTTTTTTTTTTTTTTTTTTTTGAAATTCTATATCACTTCTACTTTTTTTGTTTTGCTTTTTTAAAATTAAAAAAAAAAGAAATATCTCCCTACTTCCTATTATCTAGCTTTCATTTTGCTCTTTATTTATATTTTGGTTTTCTCATGTAAGAGGAACCATGTGATATTTATATCTGTGTGTTTGATTTATTTCACTTACTATCATGGTCTCAAACTGCATTTTCCTACAAATGCCTCAAATTTATCTTTTTTTATAGTAGAGTATTACTCTACTGTGTATAAATAGTACACTTTCTTTATCAATTTATCCATTGATAAGCAAACTGCTTCCAAGATTTACTTATTATAAATTGTGCTGCTATAAACATGGGTATGCATATATCACTATAATATAACTTTAACTCTCATGGGCAATAAATATATGAACAAATGTTCAACATTACTGGCCATTACAGAAATGCAAATTAAGGGTGCAGCCATGCGACAGGTCCTGGAGGTTCTGAACTCCATCCAACCAGGAGCAAAGCCCTGGCACCATATGCCAGGGGTGCACCCTTGCTAGCCCTGCACTCCAGAGGCTCTGAACTCCTCACAGCCTGATGCAAGGTCCCAGTGGTGCCACATTCCGGCGTCACATTCCGCCAAGCTGCTTTGGTCACGGAGGTTCTGAACTCCACCAAGCCAGGAGTAAGGCCCCCACACCACACTCTGGGAGTGCATTCTCCTAGCTGCACAGAGGATCTGAGCTCTGCTCAGCCCAGCATCCCAGTGCAATCCATCAGGGCAATGCCTGGCGAGCCTCACAGGACACAGAGGCACAGAGCCCAGCCCAGCCCAGAGCCCCAGAGCCACTCATCAGGGAGGGGCACCATAGTCCAAGGGTCTTGGAGAATCTGAGCTCCACTCATCAGAGCACAAGGCCTCAGCTCCATACTTCAGGGGTCCAGTCATGCAACAGGTCCCGGAGGTTCTAAACTCTGCCCTGCCAGGAGCAAGGCCCTGGCACCATGTGCCAGGGGTGCATGCTGGCTAGCCCCTCATTCCAAAGGCTCTGAACTCACAACCAGATGCAAGGTGCCAGTGCTGCCACACTCCAAGGCACACTCTGCCTGGTTGCCTGGGTCCTGGAGGCTCTGAACTCACAACCAGATGCAAGGTGCCAGTGGTGCCACACTCCAGGGCACACTCTGCCTGGTTGCCTGGGTCCTGGAGGCTCTGAACTCCACCCAGCCAGACGCAAGGCCCAAGTGCCACACGCCAGGGTTACATCTCTGCTAGCCACCTTCGTTGTGGAGGTTTTGAACTCCACCCAGCCAGGTTCTAGGCCCCAGCAACATGCTCCGGGGGTGTGCCCCTCCTAGCTGCAGGGAGGGATACAAGCTCTGCCCAACCCACTGTCACAGAGCAACCCAATAAAGTACATCAGGGGAACACAAGGCCAGCCTCACAGGTTACAGAGCACAAGGCTTGGCCCCATAGTTTGGGGGTGCACCCCAGCTAGCCACAGGGATATTAGAGGATTGAAGCTCTACCCAGTGCAATATTCTAGTGCAATCCCTTGGGAGGCTGCCTGGCCAGTCACACAGGTTCCAGAGGAAAATGACAAAATGATAGAGCAAGATGTAGTCCCAGTGCTCCAGCCCACTAAGAACAAACCCAAGAGACACTGAAATGGAAGACACTGGAAATCACACAACTGAACTTTCTGAAATAATAGCAACTGAAGTAAAGAAACAACTCCATGAAGCTATAGAGAAACTTAAATCAGAAATAATCTCTCAGGTGAAAAATGAAATAACAAACATCATAAAAAATGCTGTGTGTATCTAAAGAAGATCAAGATAAAAAAAGACAAGAAAATGATGGAAACTTTGAATGAACAATATAAGACAGAATTAGAATGCATGAAACAGATTCAAAGGGATATTCAGGAAATTTAAAATTCCATTGAAATTTGGCAAAACCACTTGCATGAAGCTGAAGATAGACTCTCTGACCTTGAAGACAGCATGGAAAATTACAATCACAAAAGAAAAGGTGTCTTAAAAATAACAATGAATGAGGAAACAACAATTGAACAGCTGCAACATGATGCCAAGAGAAACAATGTAAGATTGATAGGCATCAACAAAAAAGCAGAGGTCAAAATGAATGACCTGCAAAGACTATTTGCAGAAATAGTAGCAGAAAATTTTCTGAACATGGGAAAAGAATCTGATATACATATAAGTGAGACATATAGAAGTCAAATTAGCCATAACCAAAATAAATCCTCAACCAGACATATAATAATTAGGATATCAGAAATTCAGCACAAGAACAGAATACTAAAAGCTGTCAGAGAAAAGAAACAGATCATCTACAAAGGAAAGTCTATCAGAAATACAGCAGACTTCTCAACACAAACCATCAAGTCAAGAAGAGCTTGGAGTGAAGTATTTCAAATCCTGAAAGAATACAACTTTCAATCCAGATTGATGTATCTTGCAAAACTATCTTTAAAAATTGATGGAGAAATAAGATACTTCCATGACAAAGAACAACTGAAGAAATTCATGGCCACCAAACCAACACTACAACGAGTACTGAAAGATACTCTAGAAAGAGACAAAGATAACTACAATCCCAAGAACAACAGCGAAAGGAAACCACTAAGCAGGGCACACAATTAAACAGAAAAAGTAGAAAAATAACAACAGAAAGATAACAAGACAGTGATCAGTCTGAACATGTCAGTTACATTAACCAATGTAAATGGCCACAACTCACCAATAAAAAAAAACACACTGAGCAATTGGGAGGCTGAGGCAGGAGAATTGTTGTAAGTTTGAGACCAGCCTGGGCTACAAAGAGAGTTCAAAGACAGCCTGAACTACATAGTGAGACTCTATCTCAAAAAATAGGGTCAGAGATTTAGCTCAGTGCAATAAGCACCTGCTTGGTAGGTTTGAGGTTATGACTTCAATCCCTGGCAAAAAAAAAAAAAAAAAAAAAAGAAAGAAAGAAACAGACTGGCAGAGTGGGTTAAGAAACAAAATCCAACAATATGCTGTGTACAAGAAACACATTTCACTCAAAAAGAAATTCACAGACTAAAAATCAAAGGATGGAAAACAGTACTCTGTGCAACAGGAACCCAGAAAAAAACAGGGGCAGCTATTCTGTTTGCAGACAATGTGAACTTCAAACCAAGAATGATCAAAAGAGACAGAGAAGGTCACTACATACTCGTTAAGGGAAAACTTGAAGAGTAAGAGATTACGATCATAAATATACATGCATCAAACATGGGAGCATGCAACTATGTAAGACAAATCTTAACAGACATGAAAAACCAAATGAACAATAATACAGTTATAATAGGGGACCTTAAGACCCCATTGGCATAGAGACAGATCAACCAAACAAGAAATCACCAAAGAAATAACAGAACTGAATCAAACTTGTGAACAAATGGACTTATTAGATCTGTACCGAGTGTTTCACCCAACATGAGAATACACATTCTTCTCAGCTGCAAATGGGTCATTCTCTAAAATAGATCATATACTAGCCCACAGAACATACTTAAGTAAATGCAAAGAAACTGAAATAATTCCATGCATATTATCTGACCATAGCAAAATAAAACTGGAAATTGATGACAAAAAAACACCCATGAGAACTCCATAAACACATGGAAATTAAATAACACTCTCCTAAACAATCAGTGGGTCACAGAAGAAATTAAACACTATCTACAATCAAACAAAAATGCAAATACAAATTACTGGAACCTGTGGGACACAATGAAAGCAGTCCTCAGAGGGAAATTTACAGCACTAAACTCCCACATAAGAAAAATGGAAAGAACACACATAAACAACCTAATGCTACACCTCAAACTTCTAGAAAAAGAACAAGTGAAGCCCAAAGCTGAAAGAAGGGAGGAAATTATAAAGATCAGAGCAGAAATTAATGCAATTGAAACTAAGAAAACAATACAAAGAATAAATGAATTAAAGAGTTGGTTTTTTGAAAGAATAAATAAAATTGATAAACCCCTGGCCAGTCTTCTCAAAAAGAGGAAAGAAAACACTCAAATCCATGCAATAAGAAATGAAAAGGGTGAAATCACTACAGACCCTGTGGAAATACAGAGGATCACCAATACCTACTTTGAAAACCTTTACATCCATAAGTTGGGTAACACAGAAGAAATGGACAGATTCCTAGAAATGTATGAATTGCCAAAGCTGAATCAAGAAGATGTAAAAGTACTGAATAATCCAATTTCAGTTAATGAAATTGAAAATGTAATTAGAACCTTACCAAAAAGAAAAGCCAAGGTCCTGATAGATTCACTGCTGAATTCTACAAGAAATTTAGGGAGGACTTAATGCCAACAATTCTCAAACTGTTCAATGAAACTGAAAGGGAAGCAAGTCTCCCTAACTCATTCCTGGAAGCAAGTACTGCCCTCATACCAAAACCATAGAAAGACCCAACCAAAAAAAATTACAGGTCAGTCTCCCTAATGAACATAGATGCAAAAATCCTCAATAAAATACTGGAAAATAGAATGAAAGAAGTCATCAGGAAGATTACACACCATGATCAAGTGGGCTTCATACCAGGAACACCGGGATGGTTCAACATATGCAAATCAATTAACTGTAATATACCGTATCAAGAGAGTCAAGGACAAGAATCACATGATCACCTCAATAGATGCAGAAAAAGCTTTCAACAAAATCCAACACTCATTCATGATAAAAAAAAAAACCCTACAGAAAATTAGAATAGATGGTCTCTACCTCAACCTGTTAAAGCCATATATCATAAACCAACAGCCAACATCTTACTAAATGGAGAAAAACTGAAAACTTTCAACCTAAAATCAGGAACAAGACCAGGATGTGCATTATCACCACTCCTATTCAACAGAGTTCTGGAAATACTAGCCAGAGCAATTAGACAAGAGAAAGAAATAAAGGGAATAAGGATAGGAAATGAAGAAGGGAAATTATCATTATTTGCAGACGAAATGATATTCTACATAGAAGACCCCCAAAAATCCATTAGCGGACTTCTATAAGTAATAACCAAATTCAGTAATGTTGCTGGATATAAGGTGAATGCTCAAAAATCAATAGCATTCCTGTACACAAACAACAAAGTCACTGAGAGAGAAACAAGGGAAACCACACCCTTCACTATAACATCCAAAAAATGAAATACTTAGGAATCAAACTAACAAAGGAAGTAAAAGATCTATACAGTGAAAATTACATTACTCTGAAGAAGGAAATTGAGGAAGATTTCAGAAAATGGAAAGATATTTCCTGTTCATGGATAGGAAGAACAAACATGGGGAAAATAGCCATTTGCTCAAAATATACAGATTTAATTCAATTCCAACCAAAATATCTCTTGCGTACGTCACAGAGCTAAAGAAATTATCCCTAAAATTCATCTGAAACCAAAAGAGACCTAGAATAGCAAAGGCAATTCTGGGAAACAAAGGTAAGACAGGAGGCATCACAATCCCTGACTTGAAATCATATTATAAAGCTACAGTGATAAAATCAGCAGGTAGGGCTGAGAGTTTGGCTCAGTGACTTAAGCACCTATCTGGCAGGCACAAGGCTGTGAGTTTGATCCCCAGTGCCGGGAAAAAAAAAAAAACAACAGCATGGTACTGGAATCAAAACAGACTTGAAGATCAATAGAATAGATTAGAAGATACAGCCACAACTACAAACACTCAGCAACCTCATCTTTGACAAAGGGGCCAAATATGTACACTGGAAGAAAGATAGCCTCTTTAATAAGTGGTGATGGAAAAACTGACTTTCTATTTGCTGAAAACTAAAACTAGATCCATGTCTATCACCATGCACTAAACTAAAGTCAAAATGGATCTAAGATCTGAATATTAAAACAAAGACACTAAATCTGCTGGAAGACAAAGTAGGCAGAAATCTTGATGACACACGAGTAGGCAGAGAATTCATGAACAAAAATCAAACTGCATGGGAAATACTTCCCAGAATCAACAACTGGGATCTCATCTTACTAAAAAGTTTTTGCATGTCAAAGGAAATCTCCAACAGAGTGGAAAAAAAACCCACGAATTGGGAAAATATCTTAGCCAACTGTGCCTCAGACAAAGGACTTCTATCTAAAACATATAAAGAATTAAAAAAAAATCAGGGCCCTAAAATTCAAGGACCCAACCCAAATATGGGCATCTGAGATGACTATACACTTCTCGGAGGAAGAAATACAAATGGCAAATAAATATATGAAAAAAGGTTCAATATCAATGGTCATTCGAGAAATGCATTTAAAACAACACTGAGATTCCATCTCACCCCAGAAAGAATGGCTACCATCAAGAAATCAACCAATAACAAATGCTGGAGGGGCTGTGGGGAAAAAGAACCTCTTCTCCACTGTTGGTGGGAGTGTAGACTGGTGCAACCACTGTGGAAATCCGTGTGGAGATTGCTCAAGAAGCTAGGATTAGAGATTCCATTTGACCTAGGTATCCTGTTTCTGGGCATTTTCCGAGAAGGATTGAAAACATCATACCAGAGTGATATACATGCACCCATGTTTATAGCAACATTTGTAATAGCCAAATCTTAGAAACAAACCAAGTGCCCATCAATCAAGGAATGGATAAAAATGTGGTATTTTTATACAATGGAGTACTACTCAGCTATCAAGAAAGACTGCATCGAGACTTTTAGAAGTAAATGGATATGACTTGAGACCATACTCGTAAGTGAAATAAATAAAACTCGTGTAAATACCATATAGTCTCCTTAGTGTAAGAAACTGAAAAAGTATATAGGATCCAAAATCTATAATAAATACTGTGTAAGGGTTAGAAACCACTCAAAGAGGAAAAGTAATTGGGATAGGGGAAAGGAGGAAAGAAGGAAGGGAAAAAGAAAAAGACATAAATTTGTATATATGTATACATAAGATAGCTAAAATGACTATACTACTAAATGTATTAGTTATTAGAAAAGAACAGTTAATATTCATATGATTAGATCAATTTTACATGTCTATATCTGTTAATCTAAACAACCCTTTGGAAGGTGACGATATGCAATATTACAACCATTGTCAAATTCCTATCATCTTGCTTTGTAAACCTATAATGTTATTGTATTAGATTTGTTGTTGCTTGCCTCTTTTGCTTTTTGTTTTTCTTTTGTGTCTTTTTTCTATTAAATAAAAATAAAAATTCAAATTAAAACAACACTGAGATTCCATCTTACTGCGCAAAAAATGGCTATCACCAAGAAATCTAATAATAACAAATGCTGGAGAGGTTGCAGTGGAAAAAGAAATCCTTCTACATTCTTGGTGAGAATATAAACTAGTACAACCACAATGGATCTCAGTATGGAGATTTCTCAAAATACTAAACCTAGAAACTCCATTGACCCTATAGTGTTTTTAAATCTCTTTTGATATAACTAAAGTGTACTTTAGAAACTGAATACATTTAGAAAAGTTCATTTCAAATGATCATTTGCTTCAGAATAAAGGTATTAGTTTTTATTCTTGTGAAACATGTCTATCATGTGAATTTGATATTAAATTCTTACATTTTTAACCTTTTGAATGTTCAGTTTAAGAAACAAAATTAACAATTCCCTCATGACATATTAATTTTCTAACAAGCTTTTCTTTGAGGATCGAAATAGCAAACTTTAACATTTATTTAATTAAAAGCATATGACACGGTTATCTATAAAGGGTATCATTACAATGCTTTTGTGTGCTTACATTATGTAGCAACCACTAAGTAATATGATAGCATCTATATCTACTTCCTGTCAAAGCCATCTTAATATTCAAAAGAAATTGCTTTTATCCTCACCAGTTATAGTGTGGATCTGAAATAACCCCCAGACGCCCAAGTGTTACAGGTGCTACTGAAAGGTGGCAGTAGAATCCTTAAATTGTGGGGCCTACTTAAAAAAAGTTAGGTCACTGGGATATGCCCTTGAGTGGGGCATGTGACCCTTGCTCCTTCTTATTTCTCTCTGCCTCCCAGCCACCAGAATAGTTTTCTCTGTCAAGTGCTTCCACCATGACAGACTGCCTTCCCAGAAGCAACAGAGCCAACCAAGCATAGACTGAAACCTTTAAAACCATGAGTCTAAATCAACCTTTCCTCATTATAAGTTATTTAATCTCAAGAATTCTGTTACAGTGACAGAAAGCTACCACTCCACCTCAGGCTCAACACCACATCAGTGCTACTTCTATTCATCAGCTGCTCTGACAGGGACACTGAATGTCCTCCTCACCCTTTGCCATCCCCCATGTACAATAATCCACCAAGGCCTGATACACATTCCAAATCTGTCTACTTTTCTCTGAATCCTTGATGTTATCAGGGTCAAGTAAATACTAACTTTCACTGTAACTACTTCAATTATCTTCTACCAGGTTTCCTGCTTCATTTCTTAAATCCAGTAACCTTTAGCACCCAGAATTCAAGACATTTTTCTACCTCAGTTAACTCTATACCTCCGCAGAAAATCTTCACTGAAACGTGCTGCATATACACAAAGAAAAATTTGACCACAAAGAAAAATGAAATCATGTCATTTGTAAGAAAATGGATGAAACTTGGACCAAAATGTTAAGTGAAATAAATCAGATACAGAAAGATAAATATCAATGGTTTCTATATTAAAAACCTAAAACATAAACAAATAAATGAGTAAAATAAAAGAGCAATGCTAGGAAACAAAAAAGCAGACGAGGGACATGGAAAGGGAACTGGAGGGAAGGAAGGAGAGATAAAGGGAGAGTGGGTAAAGTGATTTAAAATGATCAAGATATGCAATGTATGAATACCAACTTTCTCAAATAAGTATAACTATTATGCACTGCAAACAAACACTAAAAAAATTCATTAAATTTTCTATAAAATTTAAAAGTCTTTACATGGACTTGGAGTCTTTCATGGTCATCCTTGGTACATAACCCTTGTTTATCACACTGCAGTTAGAGGCATCTCCCTTTCTTGAATTCTCCAATCTTTTCCCCAAAGCACAACCTTTATACATTCTTTCCCTCCTCCTACTTCTCTGGGCTTGCTCATACTCATTCTGGCCACTTTTGCAGAAAGTTATTTCTGACACACTGAGCTTAAATGTACCACAAAAGGCTGACCTGAGTTGTGGACTGGTAGGAACAACATCTTAGCTTAGCTAGAATTATTTTTACTTTAGCTTACTGGTAGCAGAGATAGCTATTTGTCTATAAGCAACTATTTTTTCCTGTCTTTGGTAATAGAAATCAAGTTTTGACTGGTATATTGTTATGTAGCTATTTCCCAATATCCCTTATGATTTGGTGTGGCCAGATGGCTGGTTTCAACAAATGGAATATGAAATAATGAATATGACTTTTTCAGGCTCTTCCCCTAAAAAGGTATGTGTACCATCCCCTAAATTTCTCTTTCCCCAGGGGCAAGGCAGACAAAGAGTAGCAGACAGTCACTTTAAATCCGGAGTTGGATGCCTGGTGTTGAGGATGATATTTGCTCCACAGTTCCTCTTAATTATTACACAACAGAGAAACAAACTTCTCATGAGATCTAAGTGTTCCTGAAATTCATCTGGAACCAGAAAAGACCTAGAACAGCAAAGGCAATTCTGAGCAACAAAGGGAAGGCAGGAGGCACCACAATCCCTGACTTGAAACTATACTACAAAGCTACTGTGATAAAATCAGCATAGTACTGGAATAAAAACAGACCTGAAGATCAATGGAATAGATTAGAAGATACAGCCACAACTACAAACACACTTAGCCACCTCATCTTTGACAAAGGGGCCAAACATGTACATCAGAAGAAAGACAGCCTCTTTAACAAATGGTGCTGAAAAAACTGGCTTTCTATATGCCATAAACTAAAACTAGATCCATGCCTATCACCATGCACTAAAATAAAGTCAAAATGGATCAAAGATCTGAATATTAAAACAGAGACACTAAACTTACTAGAAGTCAGAGTAGGTAAAAATCTCGATGACATAGGAGTAGGCAGAGAGTTCATGAACAAAAATCAAATTGCACAGGAAACACTTCCCAGAATCAACAACTAGGATCTCATCTTACTAAAAAGTTTTTGCATGTCAAAGGAAATCTCCAACAGAGTGAAAAGAAAACCCACGAACTGGGAAAATATCTTAGCCAATTGTCCATCAGACAAAGGACTTCTATCTAAAACATATAAAGAATGAAAAGAAATCAGGCCCCTAAAATTCAAGGTCCCAATCCAAAAATGGGCATCTGAGATGAATACACACTTCTCAGAGAAAGAAATACAAATGGCAAATAAATATATGAAAAAAGGTTCAACATCAATGGTCATTCAGGAAATGCAAATTAAAACAATACTGAGATTCCATCTCACTCCAGAAAGAATAGTCAAGATTAAAAAATCAACCAACAACAAATGCTGGAGGGGCTGTGGGGAAAAAGGAACTCTTCTCCACTGTTGGTGGGAGTGTAGACTGGTGCAACCACTGTGGAAGTCAGTGTGGAGATTCCTCAAGAAGCTAGGATTAGAGATCCCATTCAACCCAGTTATCCCAATTCTGGGCATTTTCCCAGAAGAATTGAAAACATCATACCACAGTGATATCTGTGCACCCATGTTTATAGCAACCCAATTTGTAATAGCCAGATCTTGGAAACAACCCAAGTGCCCATCAATCAAAGAATGGATAAAAAAGATGTGGTATTTTTATACATGTGAGTACTACTCAGCTATTAAGAAAGATTGCATTGAGACTTTTATAAGTAAATGGACACGACTTGAGACCATACTCATAAGTGAGATAAATCAAACCCACATGTGTAAATACCGTATTGTCTCCCTAGTGTAAGAAACTGAAAAAGTATATATGATCCAAAATCTATAATAAATACTATGTAATGGTAAAAAACAGCTCAAAGAGCAAAAGTAATTGGGAAGGGAAAAGGGGTAAAGAGGGAAGGGAAAAAGAAAAGATATAAATCTGTATATATGTATATGTAAGATAACTAAAACGAACATACTGCTGAATGTATTAGATATTGAGAAATAACAGTTGATACTCATATGATTAGATCAATTTTACGTGTCTTTTTTTTTTTTTTTTTTTTTTTTTTTTTTTGCGGCACCGGGGATTGAACTCACAACCTTGAACCTGTCAGACAGGCACTTAAGTCACTGAGCCAAACTCCCAGCCCTAATTTTACATGTCTATATCTGTTAATGCAAACAACCATTTTGAAGATAACGATACACAATAGTATAACCATCGTCAAGTTTCTATCATCCTATTTTGTAAACCTGTAATGTTACTGTTGTGCATTCACTCTAGTCATTTGTTTGTCTCTTTTGCTTTTTGTCTTTCTCATATGTGTCTTTTTTTTTTCTCTCTTAAATTAAAAAAAAAAGGTCTAAGTGTTCATGTTTAGGTCTCTCTTTTACAGCAGCTCAGCCTGAGTTCTAGTTAAGACATCACCTAAACGGGAAACAAACAGTTAAACAGGATACATGAGACATATGAAATAAGAATAGGGACCAAGTTTCTAACTGCTTCCATGGTTTCTCATACCGATGCATGAATTCTCACCTTCAGTGCATCTGACATAGCACCTGGGTTCTTCCAGGTCAAAAAAAAAAAAAAGGATCCTCAGGTTTACACACTTTACTATTATGCTAGACATGAACATTTGAGCTCTCAAGAGTCTATACACTACCAAAGGAAACAATACCTTGCTGTACACAGAGGTACACACTTTATACTTTCCCTGCATCAGTGAGCCTAGAACAGGCCAAGTCTACTTATCTTACCCTTAATGTAAATTAGGATTACCTCATTACTCTCTTCCACTACACCTTATTCCTTTTTTAAAATAATATTTGTCTCGATTTATAATCCTAGATGTGTATTTGTTAACATAGTATAAGAGTTGTGAAATCGGGGTCCATGTTCTCTCATTCACCACTATATCCCAAGCCCTTACCACAGTAAGGCACAGAGTAGGTGCTTCATAAATAACTTGCTCAATGAGTGACAGAATAAGAGAATAAATGAACAAGTTAATACCCTGTTCCCAGCACACTTTTACTAAACTTGAGCTTAGTCAAGTAGAATATCTGTGAAGGCCATCAAGAACATAGTTCATTTGAAGTTCACCAAGTTATGATATTGGCAAGACTTGGAAGCAGCTATTGTGACAGAGCTCTTGCTATTAAACACACAGAAGTTTTTTGCATATAGAAAAGTCAAGATTTGTAGGGCTAGAATAAATTGGAAAAAAAGTTTAAAGCCAAAAGTCAAGGTTTGTCCTTTTTAAAATTCTTAGCAGTAAGGAAAGAGAGAAGTATGCTATTAAAAAAATAGAGGGTGGAAAGGGATGGATTAGGAGGAGGGTAGGTAATTTAGAAATGAAAGCCATGAGGAAGCAAAAGAACTTCATAAGCACTTAAAATCACTATAAGAAACAAACAATAAATCAACTTTGGAAATGATAAAAGTACAGAGAAATAAAGGAAGGAATTACTAAAGCCTGGATCATTGTGATGGGAGGGACAGATTCTGTTATTCAGTTGCTAGCAATCAACAAAGATCTTTCAAATGTTTGGAAGCACATTTAAATTTTGCAGGTTTTGTTTTGTTTTTGCATTTAAGGTTTGCATTTAAGAAATACGATATACATCAAGAATAGACAAATAAAATCTCTAATATTTTACCTACAAACAAAAATCTACTTTATAATCATATCTGAAAATAAACACTTGAAAGTACAATGAGTTTCCACTGACATTCAGTTAGTGAGCAAAAAAGTATGATGATTGGTGTTGTCCAGAGACAGGAAATAAAGGGTTGTACTCACAGTCCAAAAAGTATATTTACTTATTTATTTTTGCTATTGGGGACTTTTTAAAATCAGAACACGTTTGCGATGCATAATGAATTCATGGGGACCTGATACATATATACATTACATCTTAGTCCTTTTATTTCCCCTTCCTCTTCATTCCTTTCTGCTCTCTCCATCCCAGATCCTTTTCCCATCAAAAAACCTCTACCTTTCTACCTCCCTGTTCCCTGTTACCTATTAAAAACGTATTATTTAAATATATATTTCCAAGTTTCTTCTTCACATTATTATGAAAGTCTAAGAAAATACCTTTACAAAATATTCTCGGAGATAACTGTAAATAGGGATTTTAAAAAGCAAACTTCTATTACAAAAGATAAAAGAAGTGCAATTTTATTTCCCTTCAGCAATCATTTATTGAATGTGTGCTAATAGTATAGTAGGCATCACGTTTACTGTATGAAAGCTGTGCGGTAGGGACAATCTACAGTCAGATGCCTGAATCCTAACAGCTAGGAGTACAGAGGGAAAGCATCTGCACAGGATGGCATTTCTCCAGGAACAGACTGAAAGCACAATTTCTCTCCTGAAGTCTACCCTATAAACTAAATAAAATGTATTACAAAGTTTGCTATAAGCTGAATAAAACTGTACTATCTTTCTAACATGGCCATCCTAGAAATTTGTTAAGGACTTCGCTTATCATTAAACACTACAGGATTATGGCAGACTGTAGCAAACCTGGAACTAATATAGATATTCTCTGGGGCCTCTTTATTCTTTATAACATATTTTATGACATTTAACATGTTAAAACTTCATTTTAGATTAGAGGAACTATTCAGTGAACTAAACATATCTATTGATAACTTGCATGGCTGTAAGAATTTGGTTTATATTGTTTAATATTTTTTAAAAGTTGATTTAATTGTTTTTAAAAATTACTCATAATAAACTCACTTGAATGTAGGTACCCAAAAATCTTACGTAAAGTCACAGTTCTAGGAGTTTTCTACAATTCTTTAGGCTTATATAATTTTGGTGATTCTGAGTAATTTCTGTTTCTTCACATTACAATAAAACCATGAACATATTTTCTTCATATAATACTTGAAATCTTCACTACAATATGCATGGTATTTTCATTAAGACCATTTTATAATAAGGACTTTCTAATGTTTTGGTACTTAAAAATGCTTTATATCAAACATTACTGTCTTATTAAATATTGTGATCTACAGTGAATTGTACTCCTAAATATACTACATTTTCCACACATACTCATAAAATAGCAAATTATTTTCCAATAGTATTATGTACAAAATAAAAAGAAATTTTTAAACAGTGCTAATAATTTAAATTGACTACATCAATGTGGTTTTTCCTTAACAAGATTATAATGGTAAATAAGTTTCTATAGTAAATTTTAAATGTTCTTATATTGTGTAGCCAATTTAAATGAGAAGGACCATAGTTTAATGTTTGGGGCATAAGTTTGAGGATCAATCTGTATGAACTAAAGGTTTAAATATACTATTAGCAGTGTATTTTCTCTGTCTTGATATACTTACCTAAAATAGGGATAGGCATTGGGACTTAATTCAGAATATGTTATTTTTAAAAATCCAATGAGTTAAAGTTATTTAAAGATAGGTAAGCAATGCAGGCTAAAATTCACTTGCCTATTTGTAACTGATGTGGCATTTTTAGATGTCAATTCTAAACTGCTTCCACATACAGGAGTTAGTTTCTGTTTGCTTTACATATGAAGATATATTTTCTGAATCTTGTTATATAATTCTACTTACTAGTTTAATTTCCAATAAGTGGATTACTCTATTATTTTTTCAGTACTAACACTTAATTCAAGTTACATTTCAAAATGTTAATGATGATAAAAATTCAAATGAGCAATAATACCTTAGAAGTACATTTTAAATTGCTACGTAATCAGAAGTAAATCTATGTACATATTTGGAATGGGAAATTTCCATACTCTATTTTCTTAAAATGAACTCATCTGAGATTTTAAAATGTTACATTTGATTCAAATAGTTATTTTTCCCATCCTCTTAAATGTACCAAAACACTATTTGATTGACATTTACCTAGCCTTAAAATCTACTATTTTGTTTCAAAATATTCAAACTACATGTTTAAAGATGTCTCTATATAGCCACTGAAAAACAGTCAAATATATTTATACACAAAAACTAACAAGTATATTTTAATGTATCTACTACTATTAAATATTCTATCATATATCACTAAAACTGTTCCCAATAAAAATATTTGTTTGTTTTAATAACATAAAACAATAGTGAAATGATGAAATCAAAAAACGAGTGTTCTTGTCAGAAGACAGGAAGAGAGTTTTTTCCCCTGCCTTAAGGAAAACAAAGGATTCTTGAAAGCTTTGCCCTGATTTATTTTTCCAATTTTAAATACCTTAAGAGTAGCGGAACTGCTACTGGCATGGTAGTATTTCTAACAGTCAATAAATCTAAAATATTATGTGTGAATATTGGAATGAAGCCATTAAGAAGATTACAGCATACAACACAGCAGAGGGTCCACAGGAAAAAAGAACTAGTAATTCAGGACAACTGTGACCAATGACCTTTAAACAGCCAAGATCACTGGTCAATCTGACACAGTAATGGAGTGCACATGCATAGAAAGTCATCTAGCCTGTAAGCATAATTTAAATGCTTCAGTGGATGATTTTAAAAGGCTAATCTCACTTACCTTATTAAACAATCAAATAATAGCCGTAGCAATATTTCTCAGGGTTCTAGTATACTTTAACTCAAATCACACACAAAACTTCAGTAAGGTCATTGTGATTTTAACACATCTCATTTAAAATATTTGCCATTTTACAAACATGCTGTGATACTTCATCATATTTCTTCCAGAACAGTAAGAGACAGCCTTGTAAAACTGATAAAAAAGCTAAATTTATTGGAGATGGATTGGATAATCACCTAAAATATTTTTAGAATATCTACTATAATTTTTACATCTCGTACTTTTAACAAATGTCCTAGCTCTATCTCTGAGATAGACTTGTTTAGTTTTCAAATTTGTCTGTCTATCTGTGGTTTTCAATTTTAAGCACCTATGCAATCAATCTACACTATGATTCAGTGTTTCTTTTAACATATTTTTTGAATATTCGAGTTTTCCACACAGTTGCTGATGAGTAAACTACAAGATGTCTTCTGTTGTCATATATTCACATTTGGTGAATAATATTTAACTCCCTTACCTATTTAAACAATTGTCTTAATCACCAAACTAATTCTATAATACTTTTTAATTAAAAAAGAATCACTCATCAAAAAATGCATTTTAAAGGTTCTTCTCAAGAAATCCTTTCTTTGAAGTTGACTATAAAACTTTTAACATCATATACAGAAAAGCTGAATTTCTCTCTTTTTATTTCTTATTTCTTTTTAATAATCCTTTCTCAAGGGATTAACAATAGGTAACACATATGTATAGGAAAACATTCTTAAAAGTTGGGATTCTATTTTCATAATTATTTCTCTATCCAGTGATGGATTTCTAAATGAACATTTACAGCAGTGTCTGCAGAATTTTATAAGGAGGCAATCTAGCTGTAATGAGCTAAAAGAGAAAATACAGTAATTGTTCATTTGCCTGAGTTTGGATTTCTTCATACCAAGCATAAATTTCACTACAGCAAGATAAAGCAGTTCAGTTTAATGTACTTTGAGGTCAACAAGTACTTAGAATGTTTATCAGTATAAATAACCTTTTACTTTGAAATCATATTTTTATCACTAGCCATCAGATCAAGGTTAGTATCACTCTATTTTTTTTAATTTTAGAATTTTAAATTCACTTTCTCAAATTCTTTAATGATGCATTTCAGGTACTTGTGATTTACTGAAAAGTATATTTAGAGGGTTTTTTTTAATTACCCAATTTTAATATCCATTTAAAGAATGAATGCCTTTATTTTTTAAAGAGATATTTTAACTTAGAACTGCTATAAAGATGTATTTATATAGTTATTAAATATACTATTTACAGAAATATAACTAGTTTGGACTTTCGCCTATACCAACGAAAATTAAGGCAAAACATGTATTTTTTGAGACTAACATGAAATCCAGAATATGTACCACTATAAGTTAGAGACACACATGCATATGAGCGAACATGTGGGTGCACACGCGCATGCACACACACACACACACACACACACACACACACACACACACATTTTGCAAGATCAAAGACCAGAAGAGAACTGGCACTTAATTTATCAGCCTTTACAGACAAAAGAGTTTTCGTCATTTCAAAAGGATCAGATGTCTTTTATGACAAACTGGGTTTTCAGTTTAATTTACAAATAGAATTCTAAGTAAGCAGTCTTTGCTCTGCCAAAGCAAATGACAAACAGTGTAGGTTTTCATTCTTGCAGCACTCAGCAGGATAGAAAAGATTAAAATAAAACTGAAATAATTTAGAGAAAACAAATAAATGTTTCAGAAAGTTGAGGGAGATCAAAGCCAGAATTTTCTGACCCCAACTGTACAAGCATTTCTTACTATATTGACCAGTGCCATCAGATCATTAATTAAAAGGAAAAGCGCTGGCAGGTGGCAGGGAAGCAAAAGCCGATAATTGGCCCCCTTCTTCTTCTTGCCTTCAAAAACTCTCTCATTCTTTTGCAAGACATGCCACCAGGCAGACAGAAATGCCTACTTTGTAATATAATGATTAAGATGAGATGAAGAGACTTACGTTTAAAGAAACTCTGCCTAATGAATGCATCCAGCTTTTTAATTATGATTCTACTTTTACAATAAGGAATACGATGTTCCATTCAACATCTCCTCCATGGCCGAAAGGTAAAAATATTAAAAATAGACCTATATTGATTCCTCTCACATCCCTTACACACACATAACCTTTTTATTTCAAATAAAAGTGGGAAAAATAACTCTTAGTAACTCAAGGGTCCGTGAGAAAATATATGTTTGCCAAAAAGCTTTCAGACTTACCACATCAATTGGTAGGTTGTTCAAGTCATTAAATGGTGATTCTAAAGTGTTTGTATCAACATTTAACATAACCACATCTTCCAGTGATTTATTTTTCACTCTCTGTTTAAAAAACACAATTATAAAAAGTTACGTTATTCATAAATTTATTTTCCTCAGAAAACTAAGAGCTTGGAAAAACAAAAATTATGTTAATGCACAAAGTTTGTAAAAATAAAAACAGAAAAACCTGATATTATAAAAATCTAAATATTTTTACTATGATTATAGTCCATTCAAAAATATTTGGCCAAATTGTTAAAAATAGAGTATTTATTAATCTACTACTGAATTAACTACCAAAGATAAAGCACAACCAAAACTTATAATAGGTACTATTGCATTGAACTGTAAAAAACTGGAGCCTTTAAAATTTTTCAGTTTAATACCAATCCTATGATAAAGGAATTTTTTTGTTTTCATTTTATGTTTTTGAGACGAAGTTTTAATAGGTAGTCCAGGCTGACCTCAAACTCAAGGCAACCCTCCTGCCTCAGCCTCCTGAGTGCTGGATTACAGGTATGTATCGCCAAGCCTGGCTGTGATTCAGGAATTTGTGCCCAGCTCTACACCTATTATTAGCATAAATCATACTGTAGGGACAACATAATTCAATAATCATAACTAAAATATTCAACTATTTTAATGAATAGATGAAGAGGAGGATGAAAAGTGTAATAAAAGGAAAGAACAGAGGGTAGTAATATAGAGTTTATTATTAGTAATATTCTCCCATAAATTTCAACATAAATAATTAAAATTTTATAGTCTATCAGATTGACTGTCTTTTTTGTCTTATTTATTTGAAAACATAGTCAAAATAGTCAAAGTATCTCACTATGCCCACAAATAGAATTTTATCAAATTTTTCATTTTTAAATAAAGGAAACATTTACGGCTCATTTTTCCTATTTAAATTAACAAATAATTAGAAAACTGAATTATTTTAATCTCATTTAAAATACAGCAAATAGCATTATTCCTCAGTGATAAACAATGTACTCATTAATGAATCATTATCCATGAATTTAGAAATCCACAACTGTATAGATCAACAAATAAAAGGTCAATAACTAATTTCAGTGTATTTTTAAAAGTGTCATTCTAGAATAGTTATCCTTAAATATTATTATTTATATGCTTCAAAACTTAAAGTGACTCATCTATTCTATATTAATTGAAATTTCTCTGACCCATTTACAATTTAAATTTTCTGCACATTTAGTAGAATGTTAAATTTTTTAGGAAAGCGATAATCTAAGGAAGGGAATTTCTAACTCTTAAGAAATAATTATGTATTATGAGGCTAGTCAAGAAAATATATGATTCTAAAAATCTGAATTATAGAAGCCATTGTAATTATTGTAAAGTAAGACTTAAAAGATGGTCAGTTCTAAGACATGAGAAGAAAACTGTTGCTTGTGATACTATTAATACTACTGAAAAAATGTGTAAATATATTCATCTACTTCCTATGTGTATACATATGTAAAAAGGTTTAAATACATAAATTTGAACTTCTGTATAAATTCACTGTAGTATAAATACAATAATAATATATGCAAGCAAAATTATGCCTACATAATGGCATTCTGTGAGAAAAATATGTCATAATTATAATTTTCATCTTCACATTCAAATTGTTTTTATGTCAGAAATCATAAAGATAATGTAGAAACCTGGTATGTTTTTAAGGAAACAGATGAATTTGTCTAAATAACCAAGAATGACAGTTATGTGCCTGTAGGATTTTTAATGACGATACTAGTATTAAAATCTAAATAAATGGTATTAATATGAAATGTACTTGTTTTCAGAATTGCTTTTAGTTTTAAAAGGTCAGGTAATAGTCAAATATTGAATTTTTTCAATTAATCATTCAATAAGAATAGAAAAACATATTCATTTCTAATCAATAGATTGGGAGCCCCCTATTGTTAGATCTACAGAAGCAAAAAAAAGTATATAATTTAAATATTTAATTAATATCAGTATTTTATCTATTTTTCTTTCAAAATTAAGTTTTACTTATTTTTTCTAAATAGACATGGAAAGTCATAAATGGCACCCCCTTTCTCTGTCTCAGAATTCTGTGTCTCTGTTTCATATTTTGTTATGAGATATAAAATTAAATGAGAGAATATGAAAAAAATGGCCTTTCTCTTCAAAAATAAGAAAACACCATTGTACATAGACTGAAAGACTTATAATGAGTAATAGGTAAGATGTTAGAGTCAGTAACTTCTTTTCTCTATATATTCAACTTTCCCACATAGTGTGGGTACAGACGTTCATTAAGCTCACTGATGCGAAAAATGATGTAGTGGTAGCAATCACATGAACTTAAGAAAATGAGCCAACATTCATTTGGAATCCTTTGTATATTGAAACAAATAGCACAAACCTCATATTTGTAGCTTCTACTAATTTATTCTTAATCACCTACATGGCTTAGTCTTCTTGAGTTCATTTCTAGAGTTTCCAGGGAGATCGAAATGTCTTATTTCTTTAGTTTGAAAGCAAATCTATATTTTAAAAGGAGATCTTTAACCATCCATTATATGCAATTCAATAAAAATAAGTGAAAGCAAGATTTTAAAGAAGACAGGAACAGCTATGTTTAGAAGTTTTTATAAAACTAATACTGGTAGGCACTAGAAGGAGGAGAGGGAAACAGGAAGTAAAAAGGATCAAAATGCAGTATGTTTATTTCCAATTCCCCAAGATGAATATATTCATTATGTATCAAAAATATATACTCATAAAAACTTTCAATGACAAGAAAAAGTAATTTTTTAAAAACTGATGTGTTGAAATTCTATTAACCATGAGAGCAGAAAATATTCTGATTCCTGGAAAAAAAAATTAGCTGTAAACTGCCAAACAAGGTAAAAAAATTTCTGAGCTCTATCTGATATATCAACTATTTAAGTAGTTACATCCACATTTTAATATTTATTAAGTTAAAAAGCACAAAAGATAGAAATTTAAGTTAAAAATCTGTGTAACAATAAAAACAAAACTGTAAGATAGGGCTGGGGAGACAGCTCAGTGGCACAAGTGCTGGGCTGGCAAGCACAAGGTCCCGAATTTGATGCCCAGTACCAAAAAAAAAAAAAAAAAAAAAAAAAAAAAAAAAAAAAAAAAAAAAAAAAAAAAAAAAAAAAAAAAAAAAAAAAAAAAAAAAAAAAAAAAAAGAAAAAAACCGTAAGATATTTATCATCTTGTATCAGATTAAGAAAAAGTTACTAAATGATATCCAGGTGGTTTAAAGAAATCCCTAAAGTTTCAAGGATAGCATCTCATTCACTATTAAACCAGATAAATTAATAAATATGACCATTAAGATACTTGGATAAATCCGGGTTATATAAAGTGTAGACTTCTAGCCAAGCTAATACATCTCCAAATATTCTTATTTAATAACAGGAGCCAATTTAAAGTTTCTCCAAGACAATACTTTCAAAAAGTAAATAATTCCTAAATGTGTCCATTAAAAAAGTAGTACGGAATTTCTTTATAAGTGGCCAATAAATATGTGATAAATGTAATCCCATTAAATATTAATTAAAATATTCTATCCCTTTCTATAGAAGTTTGGCAAAGCCAAATTATTTCTTTTAAAAGTAGGTATAAAATTGCTACACACACCATAACACTAAGAGGTACCATCAAAAGTTTTAAATAATTCATTCACGCCTCATTTTATACTTTGCACTTCCACTATAAATGTCTTCACTTGTAAAAAACATTCCTAAAAAATGAATAAAATATAAGGAGTCCTAAAGTTATTCAATATAGACTTCAATATTAAAAACCAAAATAAAATCACTTAAAAATCATTAAAAGGTATTCTACACAAGTGATAAAACAAAAACATTCCCCTAGCATTCTGCAATCATAAAAAATGTCTAAAACTGCAGCACAGGTAAGAATTCTATAATCGAGATCTTCCATAAGGACATGAATATATTATCCTAAGAGATTTTAAGATACATCAACAGATTCTTCTTTAAGAAAGGATCAATGGTGTATACAGTGTCAGCAACTAATAAGAAAACCACTCTAATTCATAACTTGCTTATTAAAAATTAGGTTATTTATCTGCACAAGCAGTAAAAAGAGAAATGTATTTGAGTAAAATGAAATCAGCCAGTGTAATGACACCATTCAACTGATCCAAATCTTTTGTTTTAATACAAGTCTTTTGTTCACTTTTTGAAGCTAATCTTACAAGGTGTCCTCTCTGGCAGGCTCACTGATTTCAAGTTTAAAGTATTTAAAGTTCAAAGATTTTCAGTAAAATGAAACTCTGATAAACATTATTGAGAATGCTGTAATGATAATGGAAAAATTACTAAATTTTACATTCTCCAACAGGACTGAAAATTAAAACAAAAAAGAAGCAATATTTTAATGAAAAGGTGTGGTAAAACCAAGCTTTTAAAAAGCATACTGAGTATGGAAAATAATAAAATTTTCAAAATAAAAATGTGTCATTTTGTGAGTCTTAAGTATGTAAACTTTGACTTTCATAATATAGTCCTGAAAAAGAGAAACAAAAAATCTCAAGCTGCAACCAAGAAAAGTGGTTCATCAAGAATTAAAATTTTTAGCAGCTAATATTTATCATATGATTTCTACCAAACATAACCCATTTTCATGGGCCTAATGCTATTAAAAGTGATCATTTGTATGCTAATTTAAATGAAATCATTTCAATTTTACCTTTTGAAAATGACTAAGTATATCTTAAATATGAAATTTGTCACTTCTTAATTTTATCAATAAATTAATGTCATCGCTATCTCAAATCTGAAAGATACTCACCTCTAAGAGGCTGGAGTGTATTCCAATCAGGTATGGCATTGGGGCACTAAATCAAAATATAAATAAATATTTATAAATTCATACAGTTCATTAAAAGTAAAGTAATAGTACTTTAAATACTTAAAAATTAGACTTATTTAAACCTCATTTCCAGCATACCCTAAAATAGATATTCAAAATCACAGATATTCAAATAGATACTCAAATTTAAACTTAGAGGCCATTATCTTTTTTTTTCTTTTTTTGGTGGCACCAGGGATTGAACTCACAACCTCACACCCGCCAGGCAGGCGCTTAAGCCACTGAGTCAAACTTCCAGTTCATTATCATACTTAAAGTTCTTCTATATTTTATTTTATTATTTAAGAGAAAAAAGACAGAAAAGACAAAAAGCAAAAGAGACAAACGACAACAGCAAATCCAAAACAGTAACATTATAGGTTTACAAAACAAGATGATAGGAACTTGACAATGGCTTCAATATTGTGCATAATTACCTTCAACATGGTTGTTTGCATTAGCAGATATAGACATTTAAAATTGATCTAATCACATGAGTATTAACCATTCATTCTCAATAACTAATACATTCAGCAGTATAGTCATTTTAGCTATCCTACATATACATATATACAGATTTATGTCTTTTTCCTTTTCCCTCTTCTTTCCTCCAGTTGTTCTATATTTTAAAAATCACAAATAATTTATAATGAAATCAAAAGTTTTAATGAATAAATATTTTTTATCTAAGAAAAGTAGCATGGTCAAGGTCATAATCTGAGTTAAACCTTTTCCATATACTTTGTAGTAAATATATCCTAAATAATCATCGAATTTATTGGCATTTATTTTGTACACCTCTTCTTATTCAATTAGACTCTTATTTTAAAGATTTTCTTAATATAACTTCATTATTTTATACCTACTATATTACAATATATTTATTAAGCTAGTCACCAAACAGTCATTATTGTATGCAAGGCACTGTTGTGGAACTAGAGGTATAAAAACACAAAAGTTGCTATCTTTCCCCTTACATACATACATCATCCTTTATTTAAACTTTACAAATTGAGATTTATTCTACCTTCAGTGATATTAGTAAAAAACATTTAAAATATTTCTGTAAGAATTATTTGACTTAATTCAAAACATAATATTTAGAACATATGCATGCCAAGCACTACAGGTCTGGGAAGAATAATTAACAATATAGATGGGATAAAACTTCTTATGGGTCCTAGATTCTAGCACATAATATATACATTAAGGAAATTAAATATATTAAATCTGAATTACTAGCAATTTTAGCAATATCTGCTATGAAATTATCCAACCTGCTATTTCAAACTAAATTATTATCTACTAAGATAATACGAGAATGGACAGATGCCTACAAAAGTGACATGATACGTGAACAAATACTATTTAAAATTAAGCATTTTGGCAATTCTTTTATAGACAATTTTGTTTATTAATGTAAACCTTTTCTATAAATGCAGAGAGATAATCCTCTTTCTCAAAAGATTTGAATATTTCTAAATATCATTGTAATTATTACAACAGAGCTGCCAAACTCCTGTATGTTCCCTTTGCTACTGAGAACCACTAACAGATAAAACTAACAAGCACCTTGAAAAATCTACAGATTTCAAAGTAACCTGAAAAAGTTTCAGATTTATTCAAGGATGGGTAAACAGAATAGAAATGTTCATTATTCTGTACATTTTAGTTTATTACTTGTCATTG
The DNA here is from genome assembly GCA_004363535.1 of Dasyprocta punctata. Taxonomy (NCBI): domain Eukaryota; kingdom Metazoa; phylum Chordata; class Mammalia; order Rodentia; family Dasyproctidae; genus Dasyprocta; species Dasyprocta punctata. The sequence continues at coordinate 24,781 of RJWM01000839.1, read as the reverse complement.
TACTACATTTTAATCCCCAGTTGTCTTTACCTTTGGTAATTCTATTCTTTAATTTTTATGCAACAGACTATCTGGAAGTGATCTGATATTCTGGATACTTCATTTGAGTAAAAGGTGAGGTTTATTTAGAGGTTTTTATATCCTTAAGACCTAACAGGAGGAACAAATGTGGGCAGTTTCACTTTTGCTTAAGTAAGGAAAGGTTGGTTACTTTCCTAGTTCAAGGTCTCATCCTGAGATTCTTTCTGGGACTCCAGAGAAGACATAAAATACATATCAGTATTCTGCTTTTCCACTGCCAGGTTTGGGCAATTTTCACAAAACAAGTTAGGCAACTCCCAGGGTCTTAACTATGCCAAGTCCTCAAAACATCCAAAATAATATAAAGTTATTCAAGTTACTGTGGGAACTTACAGTTTACTCCTGGTTAGGGTATTATACCCACAAGATTTATAACACAGAGAGTTTACTGTATCTCAAATTCCAAAGCACTCATAAAAGAGTATTAATCAAAACATCAAACTTCTAAGAATAATAATTTTATGTCCATTTTAATGTTAGAGGGATGTCGCAGATCAAAATTTCAAAAAATGATAGCCAAAACTGCTAAATCCTAGGAAATACACCAACAGAAACACCTTTAAAAGTTTATGAAGGCTACTTATCTTTTGAAATGTAAACAGTGAGCTTATAGAAATATTTAAACTAGAATTTGAAATTCAAGATAAAGTTCCTATGAAAACTTTATTAAAGTAACTAAAAACTTCTTTTACATGGAATTACTAGGAATCTCCAAGTAGTTTTTTCTCAGATTTCTCACAAAATCCAACACATAAATGTTTGAACTACAAGTATTATTAAACTTCAGCATAATTTTCTAAAATAATTATATTAATTAAAAAAAATAATTATGATATTTTACAGATTATAGAGTTAATTTCATAGATGTCTCTTATTTTTTCACACTAGGCTGTGTATATACTATCATAAAATAAGCCAAATCTCATGAAAATTAATTTTGCAAACCCATCTGAAATCCCCTAATTAGATTATGGTAAAACTAAATCAGGAAGAGACCCTTGACAACCAGGATGTTTTATCACAAAACTGTCACTGATCTTTCTATCAGTAGTTATTTTCTTAAGATGGAATACAGAAGGCTCTGTTATGACTGCTTCTTTTTCTTAGTAGCAATTAATCTTCACTCAAGAAAGTTGTTTTTAAAGTTTTCTTACAGAGAGAGCTCTGTAAGGACAATGTATTACAGAAGCCTGAGATTATAATTTTGCATTTACTTTTCTAAAACCTGTTCTTAGAACCTAAATCTGATGGTGTCATACAAAGATAAGTCGATATATATGCTAAATAAAAAGACTTGACATAAGCATTCCCTCAACAAATAATAATCTATTATAATTTTACTGATCTTGCCATCATACCACCTCCTACTTGTTTCTTGATTCAGACAGCTCAACAATATTGGGCAACGTCACAGACTTGCCAAATTAAATTACTCCTATTGTAGTTCATTCAGGGAAAAATGAACTTGATGTTACTTCTTCCGAAGAGCTTTTCCTAGCCTGCCATGGACTGTGGGGCACTTCTTCCTATCTTTTCATTCTTTCATTTGCGCTATAGTACTTACAGCACCGCAGTATTACTCTGTGCTATTGTGCATGTGTAGGTGCACATAAGCACATGCATGTATGCGTGAATGTATGTATGTATTTCTTCCTATCTGTGAATCTCCCAGGGGCAAGTAGTAAGTCTTAATCATTGGATCACATATTCACAGGTTGGCAAATACGTATTCACTAAATGTTGATGAACAAATGGATGAATGGATGGATGGATGGATGGATAGATGGATGAATGGATGGATGGAGGGAGCATGAATAAGTAGAATAAGTAGAAAGGCTTATTCATGGACCACGATGCGATGTTCATTCATGGTCAAAAGACGTCATTATGGCTCTGCACAGTCTACATCACACCAAGGTTACGAGGTGCCAAAACAGAAATACTCTGTCAAACTAGGATTATTTCAAGAATTGGAAAGTCCTAATCATTCCAAGAAATTAATAAAGGTACATATACCCCTTACGAGCCTTTGTGGTATTATCTTGAATTAGAAGGTAAAAAATTATTTATTCATAGACCACGAGGTTAAGGAGAAAATCTCTAATATTTTTCTCCCTTTAAAACAGAAAGAACTACACCCATATCATTCTACCCTCGAGGACATGAAGAGAAGAGAATCATTTTTCATAGCAAATTGTTTAACTCATCAGATTTTCTAACAATAAAAGAGAGTTACGGTCTTAACTACTTCTTTTAAAAAATAAGCTATACTGTTCAGTTCCTATGATAGAAACAGAGCTTATCATTGTAATTTTCAGAATCTCTTGTTTGGGCATCACTGCTCTACTCTCTAGTCAAGAGAGATACCTCACAGGGAGACTGTTAGAATTTGTCATAGAGGCTACTTTGGACAATAGCAACAGGGAAGACAATTCCAGGAACTAAAATACAGAAGAAGCTTCTTTCATTATAATATAAATAGTAGAAAAGAAGGATCTGATGACAGGAATAGAAAGTATCAGAAAGAGACTTCTCTAAAGAGTTAGTACAGAACTGCCTGGATGATTAAATAGCTTCTAAATAACATTTGAGAATGCCCTAAATACAGAGAAAAGAGATGAAAGGTGTTTTACTTAAGTGAGGAGAACATCTTATAGAAGAATTAAGACAGCACTACCATTATAATATGATAAAATATAACTCTAAATCTCATAATGAGAAGTTTTAGCTCTCAAAACACAAACTTGACATATATTTTAAAGTGTACACAATATATTTTCAAATACTTCTGTAAAATTTTTTAAAAACAAACATCACTAAACACTGCATGTGAAGATCTATTGCATATGTCAACATGAATAAATTGCAGCCTCTGCTTTATGGCAGAGTAAAATATTATAGATATGTTGGTCAAAGGAAAACTACAGTAAAAATAAAAAAAGTCTATTTATAGATCTAGCTTTACACTTAACCTCGTGTGTGACACCTTACAATATAATTAAATCACATTCCTATGGTCTGAGAAACTGTTTTTTCTTTCTAGCTCTCCAAGGCCAATAAGCAGTGGTAAGTCATTGCACACCTATTTCACAGTATTATCAATACTGTGGAAACACACAATTTAGCAGTATAATAATTTGTGACCAAGTACATGTCCTGTCATTATAGGCACTTGTTCTGACTTAATAAAAACCTGTATATGTGCACTTAAATCATTTTAATACTTAAATATTTCAGTTTGTTTTTCATGAACTACAAAGTTAAATGAGTACGTTAACTCTAACAGAGCTTTGTTCTTAACTAAAATTAGCCATTATAGAAGCAAATATATTAAGGCCAAAATGATGTACCTCATAAAAAGTTAAGAGGGTAAAAATCCCATCAAATTCATTACAGATTAAGCTAGGCCTGCAGAAGATGACTGTGTAATGAAGACAACATTGTATGCATCAGTTCTAAAGAAGTTTCCCAAAGCTGCTATATGTTAAGAGTCCAGGTACAAAGGCTCTTCCATGGGAAGGAACAAGGTCGACACTGGTCATTGCTATCATGATGTCCAGGGGCCTGACTGAATTCAGGTTCATAAGATTGAGAGTTGTTTCTAATGTCAGCAACCTCTTCAGCATTACTCCCAAAACTTTTTAACATTGCTTTTCATAATGGCTTTAGGCTGAAATTTTCCTTAAATCAGAAACTTGACAATTCTTGTATTAGAAGCAACCCCATTGTCAGTATTTGGTATAGAAGTCAAGGAACACAAGTTTTAAGATAAATAAAACTAACAAAAGAAGGGCTGGGAGTTTGGCTCAGCGACTTACGTGCCTGCCTGACAGGCATGAGGTTGTGAGTTCGATCCCCGGTGCCACCAAAAAAAAATAAATAAATAAATAAAAAATTGCAAAAACTAACAAAAGAGTGCCCCAATAAACCCAGTGTGGTTACCAGCAGATTTCCTAGACAAATTCTGACAGCTGGTATCTGGATTCTCTAACAGATACCACAACTTCTGTTCAATTTTATTAACCAAAAACTAAAGTTTTATTTTTCCATCTATGCATTTAGTTATCTAAATGGCTACAGATAAAACACAAAATTTAAAGAATTTTATGTGTACCAAGTATAAATTGTTGCTACCTATGGAAAGAACTACTCTGACACTCATGAAACAATTCAATACTTAATACTAATCTAAAACTAGCTTCTGTGATTTATTCCATAGCTACAAATAAAAAGATTTTTTCCTAATTATGAAACTCAGGTTTCTTATAAGAGCCTGGTAAAGCCGGCTTACCAGCAATAGTCCAGCAGGTGAGGAGGAAGCACTGGGATGTATATATGCTGCCAGTACATTGGATAGAGCAGAGCAGCCGATCCATGGAGACAGGCAGTTAACTAGAATTTGTAAAAGGACAACAATAATAAGTAGTTGCTGACCCTCCAAACAAAAAGGCATGTTCAAGGTAGCAAAGATGAATGATAATCACAGAACAATTTACACAATGACACGGCTCACACTGTCTTTACCAATTCTATTTGTAAAAAGTCTTATGTCTCAGAGGTCCCTCTGAAAATACATAAACAGCAAAAGTAGCTTCTTGGGTATCAAACGTAGATAGTTATAACCACCTAAAAATATAGTTTGGGGTTGAAATTCAGAACATAAATAAAACTGAGAAATTAGGTGAGCATCTTAGAAAATATTGTAGGAAATTACAATTTGTGCAGTACAATTTGTGCAATACAGTCTGCGCATCACTCAGATTAATACAACACGATTAAATATGGAAAGGAAGAGTGGCTGAAAGCTCCTGAGGGATATCATTAGGGCAAATTGCCAAAGAATGAAACATGAGCCAGTCAGGAGAGTCTGGAAACTGCAATAATACCAGGGGACTTGAATATTCGACAGTTGGAGCTTCAGTAATGTGTGAACTGCAGGTTATGGTATCAAGAGACTCTGTTCACTGACACATAGAATGTCACTATTGACCAGCAAACTGCCCAAGCTTGACAGCTGTACTACAGGAAGCCAAGTATATCATAATTTCATATTTAAACTGTTCATTCCAGATTAACATTTTGTTTCCTAGCTTTATATCACAACAGCTGCAATTACATTGTTGCTATTTTAAAGGTAATTGCCATCTTAATTGTTTTGTTTTGGCAAGCAGTTAATTAAACATTTTTAATGCTGAACAAAAGGATATCACTTTTTTTCCCTCCTACTGACCCTAATCAGGATTCTTTGCATGTGACTTTCTTTTCATTTTAAATTACATTTCTATACATGGAAAGTACTTTTTTAGTGCTTAAAGTAGTAATTAAATCAACATTCATTTTCATCATTTTAAGGTTTTGCTCCCACCTATATTTCATGGATGCAATTTAAATAATTTTATTCAACTGGAAAAATTACAATTTTTTAAAACTACCTGAAAAAGCACTAGAGACTTTCTAAAAACCATTATCTCCATGATTACACAAAGATACTAAAACATACAAATGATAATAACAATTAATTTAATTCCAAGAAATAAATGTACACAAAGCAATCCAAATCTTATTAACAGCAACACTTGTCTATGTTTAAGTGCAAAACAGATCCATTACGTGAAAAAAAATCTTATATGAAACAAAAACATATTTTTGCAAATATATTCATCTTTATAATATAATACACATTCTATTTTTTCCAAGGAGATTTTTGCCCAATTTTATATAGAAAAAATTTTGTCTTGATTTAAATGCAATACTATAATGAACAGGTTTTAGTACTTTACATTTTTAAGCTTTATTAGTTTATCACAGTAGTCTTTCAACAAACACTATTTTAAAATTCTTTAATTAGAGTATATAATATGCCACTAGGAGGCATTCAAACACTTCTACTTAACAATTATAGACCATGAATTTACTTACATTAGTAAGGCGAACTAGAGAGAAATGCAACTAGGGTTGATCTAACTCATTGTGTCAAATTCTCCAAGAGCTTTCAGATACTCCTTGGTTGTAAATTAAGCATCTTTAAAACTGTATTAACTCTTTCCATCCCTGAACTGTAACCTGATGGGCTAAGAAAGTTTATGTAGCTTTCAAAAGCAGCTAATTATTAAATTTATCCATCTGTAAACATATAACTTGCAAAATAACTTGTTTAAAGCCTGTTTTTTTAAAGGGGGGGGTGTTTCTTATTATTGAGAAAATAGTAACAGTGAAGCAAAAGGAAAAATATATTCTCGAAATGAGATGTTACAAAGACAGTGATTTATTTTCCAGAGCGCAGTTAAATCACAAAGCACTCTGCCATGTAGATACTTCCTCTACTCACTTAACGGTCATCCTTAAATGAACTCACCCATTATTTGCTAACAAGACACGATATTGTCTGATAAATTTAACTGGGTTCTTAGAAGATGATTTCTGTATAAGCTGAATTACAAAATTTTTGCATCAGCCATCATCTGGCAGGGGTTATCCCTGCTAATCAAAATCTATCAGAAAAGAACAAATAATAATACATGGAAACCATGCGAAGATTCAGTAACTGGGTCCTATAATACCTCAAAATGGAGAAACTTAACAATTGATATTAGCAGTTGTGACCTTAGTCACATAATAAAGGCACTTGGACCTTTCAACCCCAGGCTACCAGATCTAACAAAAACCACTACTGATAATAACTGCCAATATTATTAATAACGGAAAACATTTATATAATGCATACCATGTGTCAGGCACTATTATGAGGATTTCAGGAAACTAGAAAACTTCTAATTGGCACAATTTATAGGTAAAGATCTCGCATTAAGACATTGCGAGTTCAAGTATTCTAGTTTCTGTATAACCTAGTCAGATTGCACATTATTATACAGAAACCATAATCACTTTCATCCAGAATTCTATGAGTTACATTGCCTAAGCATTCTGAGTCACATTGCCTAAGAATGTATTTATTCATCAAACTATAATATATATATTTGATAAAAATACAGTGAGTGGCTATTAAAAATTATTTTTTCTATTAAAAATTATTACAGTAAAAGACACACTGCCACTAAACCCCCTCAAAATAATTACAAAGATTTATCTTTCATGGTCACTGATTTTGGGAAAGAGTTGAAAGTCATATGGTGCCATATCAGGTGAATAAGGAGGATTAGGACACACTGTTATGTTTTTATTTGACAGAAACTACTCTAATTGTTTTGAATTTATTCAGGACACTGAGGCAGCTGCAACAGCACAACTAAAGATTCATAAAAGAGGATTTCCGGAATTGTTTCAGAAGATGGCAAGAACGATGGGAAAAATGTGTCTGAAGCAAGAGGGAATATTTGGAGGGGGATTCATGGCAATGTGTCTTCTACAATAATTTTTAAAAATTTGAATATTTGCTATAATTTTGATCAGGCTATGGATCTGTGTATATCCATAATATAAAATGTATATTATAGAAAACTCCTCCATATAATATATATTAGAGACATTATTTGATTTTTAACGGAATCAACAATTGAGAAATATAAGCACCATAAACTATACAAGTATACAGATTAAGGGCTGGGAGTCTGGCTCAATGGCTTAAGCGCCTGCTTGGCAGGTACGAGGCAATGAGTTCGATCCCTGGTGCCACAAAAAAAAAAAAAAAAAAAAAAAAAAAAAAAAAAAAAAAACCTCAGGTTAAACTGCTGGAGATGGAAATACAATACATTCCTCATGGAATTAAAAGACAGAGGAAACTATAAAGAAAACACATGTTTAAACACATTTAGTTTGTATTCACATTTTAAATTTAGACCAAAAAAGTGGCAACAATATATTTGAGAATTATTAAATTAAGCAATCGTTAGAAAAAAATTTTTGGAGACAGAAATTTTACATAATGAAAAAGTATGTGGTTGTGAATTTTTTAATTAAATTTATTTTTGAGCAGTTATAGATTCATAGCAAAACTAAGCAAAAATTTCAAAGATTTCCCACATACCTGCAACTGCCACACATTCATGGTTTTCTCTATCATCAACATCCTTCACCTCGCCAGAGTGGCACATTGTTATAATAGATGAGTCTGTACTGACTTATTAACACTCAAATCCACAGTTCACATTAGAGTTCTCTCCTGGGGCTGAACATTGTATAGATCTGGATAAATTCATAATATGCATCCACTAGAAAAATCCTTCATAAGTATAATGTAACAAAATACGTCTAAGAGCTATACAAAGAAAAGTGCAAAATCCTTAGAAAAGAGATCAAAGAACTAAATAAATGGAGAGATAGTCCACATTCATAGGTAGAAAAACAATATTGCAAAATGTCAGTTCTTCCTGACTTGATCTATACATTCAATTCCATCCCAATCAAAATTTTGGCAAGTTATTTGGTGGCTATCAACAAGACAATGCTAACATTTATATGGAGAGGCAAAGACCTGGAAGAGTCAACACAATTTTGAAGGAGAATAATAAAGTCAGAGGATGGACACCACCCAACTTCAAAACTTTCTGTAATGTTATAGTAATTAAGATAGTGTATAAAATGGCCAATAAATACAAGAAAAAACTGTGCAACATCTCTGGCTATTAGAGAAATATAAATTAAAACAGCACTGAGATTTCATCTTACTCTAGAAAAACTAGCTATCAGTAAGAAATCAAATAATAACAAATGATGAGGCTACAAGGAAAAAGGAACCCTTCTATAGTGCTGGTAGGAATGTAAACAATCATTATGGGGATCAGTATGGAGATCCTCAAATAACTAAAACCAGAAATTCCATTTGACTCAGCTATTTCCTCTTTAGATATCTTCCCAAAAGAGTTGAAGACATCATATTACAGTGATACATGCATACTCATGTTTAAGGCAGCACAGTTCCTAGTAGCTAAATCTTGGAAACAGCCTACATGTCCATCAATAGATGAATGGATAAGCAAAGTATGGTATTTTACACATAATGGAGCATTATTCTCACATAAAGAGGATAAGCTTGACTCATTTGTAAGGCAATAAATGCACCTGGAGACCAAACAATTAAGTGAAATAAAACAGACACACAAGGTTAAATACCACATGGTTTCTCTTATATGATAAACCCAAAACATAAATAAAGTACAAAATAAAAGATAAACAGGAAATAGGGAGATCGATCTGTTACAAAGGTAAAGGGACCAAGAGATGGAGGGAGGGAGGAGAATAGAGGGAAGGAGGAAAAAGAGATGATACAAGAATAAAGATGTCTTGTGTATATGAGCCTACTCCCTATGAGTTATGTAATTATTAGATACTGCACACATTTAGTAATAAAAAATTATAATTGAAAAAAGATACTGTGTATTGGCAAAAAATAATAACCAACTAATGGAACAAAACAGATGCCAACAGACTCAAAAAAAATAAAATCAACTCACCTTGACAGAGAAACAAAAATAATAGAGAAAATAGTCTATTCAACAAATGATATTGAAACAACCAGACAATCATATCTGCCTCCCAAAAAGGAATTTAGAAATTTAGATACAAACCTTACACCATTAACAAAAATTTACTCAAAATAGATCATAGACCTATATGTAAAATGCAAAATTACAAAATTCCAAGATAATAAAAGACAAAATTTATATGACCTAGGGTTTGACAATTTAAATACTACACCAAACACATAATCTACAAATGAAAAATTCATTAGCTGGACTCCATCAAAATTCAAAATTTCTGCTCTATCAATGTAACAAAATGAGAAGGTGTGAGTTAGAAGAAAATACTTGCAAAAGATATACTGATAAAGTGCTGCTGTCCTAAATATACAAAGAACTCTTAAAATTCATCAATAAGAAAACAACACAATTAAAAACACACTGAAGGACCTATACACTTCATCGAATTGTATATATATATATCTGACAAAAATATGAAAATGTTTATATCATATCTGAAAAATACAAGTTAAAAAACACTGAGCTGTCATTATATACCTATTACCAGGGCCAAAAACCTGCCCACTGACAACCTCATGTGCTGGTGAAATGTGTAACGACAGCAATTTTCATTCATTTCTGGTGGGAATGCAAAATAGTGCAGCCATTTTGGAAGACAGTTTAGTGATTTATAAAACTTAACATTTTTTATAAAATTTTAAATGTTTTTTAAATAAATTAGTATTTTATATATCATTCTCTCCCTTTATTCTATTAAAATAGTGTCTTAATCCATTCAGGTTGCTATAACAATACTTCAGACTAGGTAATTCATGAATAATAGAAATTTACTTATCACAATGCCAAAGATTATAAAGTCCAAGATCTAGATGCAGGCAGACTGCCTGCTTGGTGAGGGGTCATTCATGCTAGACACAGCAGCCACGGATGGTACTTTGTTGCTGCAATTTCACATGGTGGCAGGGGACAAATAGCTCTATTGCACCACTTTTTGTGAGTAGCTTTACTGGGCAACTTAAAGGGCTAATTTCAACAAATTCTGACAGTACTGTGTCAAAGAAATTTCTCTGCTATCCAATAAACCATAGCTAAGCCTTGTCTACCCGGGTCAGGATCTCAAACCCTGAGAGTTGGTGGGGTTTGTTTCTTGAGTGCTCTATCTCATCCCTCAAACTGGCAGCTGCATTATACATACCTATACCTATAAAGCTAAAAGTTGCTTTAGAAATGCTCTTCCAATAGTCTTTACACTTCTTTTCACTCCTTACTAGCCTATCCCTTGTTACTCACCAATGCTATAATTCTAAATCATTTTAATTAAATTTTCCATGTGTGAATTATATAGGCTCTGTCTCCTGATTTGACTTTTAACACAGAGGCTGCCTATTCATCATCTGACCTACAGAATAATGCCTGGCATGATTTCAGTGCGACATAAATGATGAGTCATTCAATGAATAAACAAACCAACAGTTTTTATAGGAACAGAGCAGTTTCATTTTCTACTTAGTACTATATGAAGACCAAAAGATCCCATACCAAGTTCCTACATAGACTGAACAAGAACCAATGCTATACCAGAAATTCATGATGTGAAAAGAGATATTCTGATAACTTCTTCCTCAAGGGATTACAAGTTCTGTATAGACTTTCAAAATTCGAAATCTCTACTAGCAAACAAATACAAATCTGTTTTAAGAAAAAATAAAATTTTAATTTCAAATTTCAAAACTATAGTTAACTTCTAAAAAGATTAATATCTAATAGAAAAGTTTAACAAATACACTAATAATTTCAACTTGAGAGATATTTGTAGGAAATGCTAAAGTAGTTCACAGATAGACAATGATATAAGAGTTACAAATATTTGACTTCTGAAAAGCAGAATAGATTTTGAAAAACAGAGGCTTGGAAACTGGAGCATTCAAAATATACAAGGAAGAATAAAAAGGGCAATTTCACACATTCATTCAAAAAAATTTGTTTAAAACCTACTATATATCATCACTGTCCTAAGAGTTAGATAAACTGCAGTGACTTGATCTGTTATGAAATCTATCAAGTTTGTCTAGAAATCTATGAAGTTCATCTAGAGATCTGAGTACACTATAAGTATGTGGTGAAATAATATAGGAAGAAAGGTTTAGAGTCACATAATAAACAGTTTTCAATAGCAGATTAAAGAGTTTTACAGGCAACATGTGATGAACAGATATTTTTTATTCCGATGTACTGAGTATAAGCAGAATGAATCTAAAGGATGATAAAATGGGAGGTTTAAACAGAAGTCTCAGGGTTAGCACTAAAAGTAGCATCGAAAATGGGAGAAATGTACCAATCTGACATATTGAGAATCACTGACTAGACTGCAAAGACAAGTTAAAGCTTATTGGTGGGGAGAGGTAATGCTATATTAGAAGAGAAGGTAAAGATGCATTTGGTTTTGTAAGCAGTCACTATAAAAGGCAAAATTACATAAACACTAAAAATATATACTTTGCAGGTAGAACAGGCTTAGTCACAAACTAGTTCTATGAGTTTGAAAAGCTTACCCTTTATAAGTTTCAAAATATTCATCTTCATCTATCTACTGTGGACAACAACAGTAATTATTGCATGCTAAGTGATAATTAAATCAGTTTAAGTTACTGATTATTAAATCAGTATAATTACTCAAACGGGAGACTAGCTCATAGTATCCACAACTGCATAGGCAATAATGACTGCCACCATCATCAATTTATGTAAATGGTATCAATGCTAGTATTTATTATTCATAACCTAAAAATAATACTTGCACAAAGTAAGAGTTGCCCAGAATAAGACAGTGCGCAGCTGGAATGGAGAATGGAGCTCTGAGAAAAAAGCATTAAGAAGGTAGAATCTATAGCATTTATGTGGGGGAAGACAAGTCAGCAAGAGGGTGCATTCACCAAATCAGCCTTATTTAGAATGTTATATGGCAAAGACGGTAAATTCCCATTTGCAAATGTGAGTGAAATATCCATAGAGTTAAACTGCATCCTGTAACCTAGGAATGCTCACCAGAACAGAAAAAAGGCTGCCAAACTACAAAATGAAAAACTCTAGGCTGGGTATGGTGATGCAAGTCTGTAACCCCAGCATTCCAGGAGGCTAAAGCATGAGGATCACAAGTTCAATCTTAGACTGAGACTCTTAGCAACTTCTGGAGTCCCTGCCTCAAAATACAAATAACAAAGTTCTGAGTTACAGCTCAGTGTGAAGACCCTGGATTTATTCTCTGGTGGTGGAAAAAAAAAAACTGTCATATATAAATATAAATATAAGAGATACATTTTAAAAGAAATACATTGCTCTCAGTTATACCAAATAAATAAAAACAATACTTTTCTGATTTGTGCCTAGATGTTCCCCCAAAGCCTCATGCATTCATGAGGCAGGCTTTAGATTTTGTGATTGATTCATGGTCCAATGTTAGGATTAAGGTTGTGAGTGCTACATGTGCTCCAGGGTGGGTAGCTTGCATACAATATAAAGGACAGGAAAAGGTTTGTCTCTATCTTCTCTCACTTGTTGCTTTTGCTGTTTTCTGTTCACCATGATTTTCTCTCTGTAAAACCACCCTGCCCTGGAGCCAGCATATTATGGACTGAAACCTCTACAAAGTGTGAGCTAAATAAACCTCTTCTCCTTTTAATTTTGCGTGTTGGGTATTTTGTCCCAGTAACAAGAAAAGTAACTAAGACAAATACATACAATTTTTCTTTCATTTAGTTTTGATAATCACAAAATTAAGTTATTGATCTATAACGAAAACACTTTAGTAACCTAAACTCATCCATGTTCACTCTGGTGATTAGCTATTGTAAGAATGAAGCTTATAGAACTTAAAGGGATGATGCTTTAATATACCTCTCAGACAATTTCATAGTTGTTATACTAAAAATTTTGTTTTGTGAATTGAAAGCCAACTGATTGCTTTTAGAAGACAAATGTACTAAACTATAAGCCAGTAATATGTATGTATTTCCATGGACAGAGTTTTTAACCCAGAAGAATAGGGGGATAAAAACAATTCTAGTTTTCCTGTCCTAGAGGTTTCCTCCAACTAACCTACATACATACATCCCTTCCTACAAAGCATTTCATGATAATATGAACATTCCCATTTCCATAATCCAATCACATTCACGTAGCACTGAATGAAAAAACAATGTTCAGAATAGCAGTATACATGTCAAATAATATACTGGTAAGTACTATCATTATTATTTATTGTTCAACTGACAAAATTGGTTGCTATGAACTTTGGAGGTATTTTATAAATCAAAAACTTATTTCTAGAATATCTCTCCCTGAACGGTTCTGATAAAAGTTTAACTCCATCACTCTGCTGCAGCCTTAAAAGCACAAGGGTCCAAACTACATTTCAATAACTTTAACTAGCAAGTGGGCCTGGGTACTCTTTGTTCTCTCACCAACTGTTCAATTCTTAATTTCCAGAAAGATTCTCTGTATTTCAGATTTCAGATTTAATTTGGATACAGGTGGTACCATGAGGAGGCAAATCAAGAATATGTACAACCCAGATGGAGAGGTTAAAATCTTCTGGACTTGCCTTTAGATTAACCAAACTTATAAAATCTATGTTTTAATAGCCGATTTTCTGGGGATCACAAGATTTCCTTTTGCAAATGCCCTTGATGGAATTAATGAGAAAGGGAGAGAAAAGCATATGCTTAAATGCCTGGGGGCAACTAAAACAAAGGAAGAGACTGCAGTTTATTAACGCAATTCCAACACTCACAGCATATTACTTGCTGTAAATATTCCAGAATAATATTCACCACACGATCAAATCTCTGTAACTAATGTGATTACAGACTTTAAGATGGTGATGTTTACCAACTAAATATTGGTCAAAATAGTGGCTAACATTTAGACATCTGCTTTAAGACAGGCATCCTTTCCACCTGCTTCTATGGACTACAAAGATACACTCTAGTTAACATATTACTGACAGGATGATGAGAAAGCTCCTGTCAGATGCTGGCCAGCTGGGTGTTTGAGACAAAATGCACAGCCCCAGCTGACTAGTTAGAGAAAGTCTGGTGAGGTACAATTATAGAGGCATATGACAAGGCTTCATGCCTGACTGATTTGAGAACTGATGACATGGCTTTAAACAGCAGTACTCCCTACCTATGGTCACAAAACAGCAATAAGTCAACTGATACAACCTTGTAGTATCATGATTTATTCCTTTGCTTTGAATGTATGAGACTCTAATATGATGTTCTGCTAGTCTACTGAGATTCACTTGGGGCCTAAACATCTAAGGCCTGCCTACAGCATGCATAAAATCAATGTTGTTGTTCACGATTGCCAGAAACCATTCCATGTGTACTTGATAATGTATAAATCAAAGAAATAAAACAAAATAGATTGTGTCCTACACTTCACTAAACTCAAACATGAAAAAATATAATGGTTGGTTCTAACACCGTGCTACACTGTAGGAAATGGGAGGAAACCCTGTTATAAATTTTTAAATACAACAACAGTCTCAGTATTTTTGCTTACATTATCTTAAAGCTATTTTTTTATTTTGTTGGGGCTGAGGATGTAGCTCAGTGTTAGAAGCCTTGTCCAACATGAATAAGGCCCTGTATTCAAAAAATTTAAAAATAAAGTTTACAAAGATTACCAATTATCATTTTAAATTACAAATGTCACTTGAAGAAAGGGATTCTCAGTTTAGCCATAAAAAACTCATAGCAAGCTATAATATTAATAATTCTATAATAATTATGAATATTTGTGATTGTCAGAGTAAATAACCAAGGAAAATAAAATTCCTAACACAACAATAGAATCATAAATGTTAAGGTACTTTAAACTGTATGTGTTCTAATAACAATTAAAATTTTGCTGTAGATTTAAAAGATGATCAAGAGATAAAACATAACTTGCATTAATTAGGTCTGTACGATTCATCAAAAAAATAAAGAATACAATAAGTTTAACACCATTATACTAATTAAATTCATTAACAATTATTCTTTTTTGGAAATTTCAGAAATTCTATTAAGCTCTTCTTATAGAATAGGGTATCATTATGTTATAACACTAAGTCCTTGACCTTAAAATGCTACTATGCATGGAATTTATAGTTAGTATATACATGCAGCACATTTATAGCACATATATATTATATATGAGAATCATTCATAATAGATAAGTAAAGCAGCTTCTCTCACATAAGAAGGACGAGAAGATCATGAAAATACACTTGAATCATTTATTTTCCTATTCTAACTGTGACAGAGATTGAACCAAGCCAAAGTTTAAGGTAATTTAGAGGATATTATCAAAAAGTTTTCATGAATTGTCATACACAACTGGTATTACACTGACCATCAACATATGAAACCATGCCCTGTGTATTACCAAACTTTCTAACAATTTGTTTTTTGAGTCAAATATTAAATTAAAGGCTAGGCATGTTAGCTTTTGTTCTAAGTAACAGACCTAGACTATAAAAAAACTGCAATTAATAAACATTGAACATTATCCTAAGAGAGTTGCAGATACAGTTATGAGTACATTATTTAAATGTATATATCTCCTTAATCTTTCCAGCAACCCTGAGAAATTAAGACTATTATTACCATCACTTTGTATGTAAAGAAACCAACTCAAACTGAGGTAAACTATCTATTAAAATAGGGAAATAAACTAAAACAAAAAAAAACAAATATTTTTAAAAGCATGCAAGCAAATTTACTTCTACTGTTTCCCCATATAGAGCAGCTTATACTTCATTCACATACCTTCTTGCTTTCCTTCTTCAGATCTCTGCTCGAATTCTACCTATAAAAAAGGCATTCTTTCCACAATCACCTAATATGAAAAAAAAAAACACTGCCCCTCACACATACACATTCTATTCTTTAACCCCTGGCACTCATCACCATACAACAGAATATCTACTACATATTCGAAATCTCAAAACTGTATTTTTTCAATTGTGGGGTAATGGAAATGACTCAAATTATAGAATCAGGAGGACTGGTTTTCACCTGATCTACCTTGGAGCAACCATTTAACTTTTCTGAAATACTAACTTCTCACTATTAAATACTAAATAGAGACCCTAGAAAAAGTTTAAAACTCTTCTATTCTATAATACTATAGAATAAAATTTTGTTTCTACTACAGGAAAATAAAATACTAAAAATATGATTTTATTTTCATCAAGTAAACCCATTTGTAGAAAAGCAAATTCATGGAATATTCACTATGGTTTTTAATATTCCATAGATTACTCAAAATGTTAAATTTGTTTTAAAAACTCAAAGTTGAATATTTTAAATTTTTATGCTTAATGGAGAAAAAACTATGAAATACAGCAAAATACTTTGAACGTTTTTGAATGACCCAAGAAAAATCATTCTGTACTCACTGCCTTTACCACAGAAGTAAAGACCTTCCAAAAGAACATCTGGGTGTCATAAAACCCGTGATTAATAAAAAATGCTACTTTGACTTTTAAGTTATTATCAGTCTGAAGAGCTCCTCCAAATCAGAACTATTATAGAATCTACTCTGGAACTACTACTTAGCAACAAAGATGAATCTACCTGTTACCAGGTTAAGATAGCAGCTATTATCATGGCCCCTTGATTTCTTTCAAGCAGGCTCCAATGGAAAAAGCCACAAGTGAATAATAAAGATCTCATAATAGCTCTTAAGAATTCTTTATATGGTACAAGGCAGTAAAATGAACTCTAGAGAGTTAAAAAAAAAAAAAACCTCTCATCTTCTAATAAGAAAAAATAATTAACCTGACTTAATGCATCTGAGAAGGCCTTCTATAAATCACTTTTGTACTTCAAGAGCTAGATTAAAACCATATATATAAATGTAGAGATTGTCTTATAAGTACACATAGCACATTTCTAAATCTGCAGAGGTTTTTAGGCCTTTTTGTGAAACACTCAATACATGCTACTTAACAGAAGAAGTGTGAAGTACTTACAGTGCTTAATTTGCTAGAGGTAATAATGATGCGCCTCTCATGCAGCATACTGGCGTACAGTTGCAGCATATTGTTCACATCCACAGCAACAAAATATTCTGTGAGATTTCTCTGTACAAGTGAAAAATAACTGTGTAAGTTATAGCTTATGGTGAATACAAAGAAAAACATTTTATTCAATTACCGGGGTTCAAAGGTGGAATTCATTAAAATAATTAAATTTAATTTTCTTCTGCTGCCACACAAAGCATACAATATTCTACTATTCTTTGAAGCATAACCCTATTACACAAAAGTGTTTCTCAAAGGGTGATCAGAGAACCAAATATTTCTTAGTCTCCCCCACTCAAAACACACCAAGTATTTGAAAAGAAGGTGATTTCCTAGGCCCCAGCCTAAACCTTTTGTTACTATCTTCTGAGTATGATCCCAAGAATCTGATTTTTAAACGAATTCTACTACTGCTGATTGTTATACACTGATGTTTGACGGAGTGCTACTCCAGAAGAAAACATTTGAGTGTTTTCATGTTTGCTATTCACTTTACAGCTAAAACTATTGTTTCCTATTGTGTACTATACACAAGACAGCCAAACCATGAGGCAGAGTTAGATGCAGACTTTGCTTTTTAATTAAAGAAAATCCCTTGTTTATATCACTGCAACCAAATATAATATGATGATGTTCTAAACTTGTCCCTCAACACTCAAAAGGAGGTACTTTTAGATGAAGATTTCTCAACACAGAATAGTGCTTTATGTGTACATCCTTGCTTTCTTTTTTCCCTAAACAGGACTTCTTGCAAAATAAAATGTGTCAGTGCAATATAAAAATTTGTATTCTCGAACTGGGCATGGTGGTACCTGACCACAATCCCACCACTCTGTGAGGCTGAGGAAAAATGATCACAAGTTTGAGCCTAGCCTGAGCAATTTAGTGAGATCCTGTCTTAAAATTCAAATTTTAAAGAGGGCTGGTGTATTTTCTGTGGTAGTTTTCATGAGACTGTTTGCCTCTGGAAAACATTCAAAGCAAAACTCTTTTTTTTTTTTAATGTGACTTTTTTTAAAATGAAGCGGCCAGTTACTTGTTAGTAAATGTAAGGGAAAGTTAAGTAGAGAAGGCAGAAGGAAGTAACATTAACTTTGCATCGATAATGAAGTGAAGGGTCACTAAGTTAAAGGGTGGTCAGTGGTCCTTAAGGAAAACCTAACAGAAGGTACCTTACCCCCAGCACACAGGAGTCAAGACTTGAGGATCTATTAGGTGACCTGGGAGCTCTAATGGTCTGTTTCAGGCTCATATTTACAGTAACGCAACGAAAATCTTTTGATAGCGGCTGACTGAACAACCTTTTTCACAGGGTTTCATAGAATTCATCTGTACTAATTAAACAGCTTTCATCTGATAGTCTTGATTGGATATTAGAAAATTCATGCTTGCCTTCTTGGTCTCCATTGATTACTCATGTACATTTAGAAAGCAAATACTCAGTAGGTTTGAAAAAATATTTGAAAAAACAATAAATAGTAAGTTATCTGAAAATATTTTTTCCTATTGATTTTTCCTTCACTTTTGATTGAATCTCAGGCCCTAACTGAATATATATGACCTTACCTAACTATTCCAAGTAACAGAAATATTTTTTTCTCATGTCATTTTTCCTATCAACAACAGTTATTAAGAAAAGTATAATGGGGTAAAGGAAAAAAAGATACTACTACTATTTTTTATCTCTTAATTTTTTTCTTACAAACACAATTACAAGGTATCTCATTTCTCTACACAGAAACATATAAACAGTAAGATTAAAATAAATAAAATTTGTAATGTAAGTAGAATAATAAAGATAAAAATCAGAAAACTTACACTCTCAGGTATTGTTGGGAGTCCAGTTATATCAGGGGCAACGAAGTAGGAGTGCTAATCAGTAGAAATAAGTCATAAAGGAAAATAATTAAAATTTGATACTATATTTAATTTAGATTAAAGAAAGAAAAATATATTGACTAAATTAAAAAATTTCAGGCACTGACACTCAGGATTTGCTGAATTTGAGACACTCTTGCATGAGATAGCAGGTTTGTCGGAATCAATAATAACTTTTTCATATAAGAAGTTATTGGTTAAAATGCTTTACTTTAAAATTGAAGATAAACAGAATAAGAATGCTGTTGAAAGTTTCAAGGCAAAAAAAAAAAAAAGAGTATATTACCAAACGAGATAGACAGAATGATAGATAATAAAACTTTACTATTTTGTGAAGTATCAAAATAGTTTTCTTGGGTAATTTTTTCTTAACAACAGGTATTAAGAAAGGTATGATGGAGTAGAGAAAAAAGATATATTGTGTGCATAACAATAGACATACAAATACATGTATTATTAAAACATACATAGTTTAGATAAAATTGGAAAAATAAAGCTTGCTAACCCAAAAAATATACCAAAATCTGTTAAGTTTACTGAGTTTTTATCATAAATTACAGCAAATGTCTTCTGTAAATAACAGCCAGTACATTGTTTAGAAGGCAGAGTAAAGCATAATTTTTAGATGTTTAAAACTTATCATTACTCATCTTGAAGCATAATTCTCATATATACACTACACAAACCCTAACTGACTTTTACACTATACATAGCAATACAATTCATTAATATTTACATAAAAAATATGCTATGTATATTCCCTCGTTTTTCCCATAATGTTTACAAGTTTTATCACCCCAATCAAAGTGCAGCTTAATCAACAAATATGGTTTATTTTCTGTTCATATTAATCTATGAAATTATTTAAATCTTAATCACACCAGGATATAATTAAAAATTATAGTTGGAAAAGAAACTATCAAGCCAATATGTGAGCACAATTCAACTAATGAGTAAAGTTAATTAATACAGTCAGAATGCATTATTTTCCAATTTGGAAAAACAATATGAGGTAAGTCACAAGATAATCTTGCGATCACAACTGTGACAGGAATGTCATGCTATGAATGTAATTTAAGATTACTACTCATAGATTTAATCTCTATTAACTTCCTTTATTTGTGGTTTTGATAGCACTGTATTTCATAAATCTATATTATAACATCATTAAAAAATAGTATAAACAGAAAATACATGCCAAGTGATTAATTTTTAAGAGTCAATTTATAACTTCTCAAGGGAATAGAGTCAATTTTAAAGACTTAGAAAAAGGAATAATGATTGGTCCCCTATAATACTGATTTTTAGAAGCCAATGTCTTTTTAACTCACCGGTATTAGTGAGAGCTGATTGTTCAGAATTTGTTCACTGGCAATAAATATCTCTTGATTCTTATAATATATGAGAGAAAAATGAATATTTTACTTTCAAGGGGAAGCTTTCATAAAAATTTTCTGTGTGTTTGAGACAAATGCATGCCGTTACATGATCCACTGAAAATGCCTAAACAATTCTAAGTATTCTAAATGCTGATTTGCTAATTTCGTGATAGAAAAAACCTACAGAAAATACTTTAATTTCATCAAAGTGGAGGAAGTGGTAGATATTTAATGCTTTTGAAATACTACTTTTAAAAAATTGCTTAACACATTAACTTTTATAAAATCTCTGATATTCTAGTGACCACTACCCACTTGCATGAACAAAAACTTAAATCGTTATTGCTTTTAATCAGACAGTGAAAAAATAAAATATGTCCTAGTAGCTAAAGATAAACATTCTAGACCAAAATTGCCCCTCATTCAGACCAGAACACTTGGCCCATAACATTATCTGTTGGTGAAAACAGATGAAATTATTAACGAACTTTATACAAAGGCGAACAGTTGTTTTACCAGTATATAAGATAATGTAGCCTGAGAACAAGTGTATAAGATTTGAAAACTTGAAAACCTAGCTGTCAAACAAGTACTTCAACATCACCATCATCAGGAAAATAATCAAAACCACAATGGGCAATCATTTCAACCCAGTTAACATGATTATTATCAAAAATACAATAAACAATAAATGTTAAGGAGGATGTAGAAAAATGGAAATTCTTACATACTTCTGGTGGGGATGTAAATTATTACAACCATTATGGAAAACAGTACAGAGATTCTGCAAAATACTAAAAATATAACTGCTGTAAGATCCAGCATTCCCATCACTAGACATGTATCCAAAGGAAGAAAACTCAGTATACCTACAATTCCATGTTCACTGCAACACTATTTACAATAGCCAAGATACGAAATCAATCTAAGTGCTCCTCAAAAGTTATATGGATTTTTGAAATTGGGGTACATATCTGTAATTTAACACTATTCAGCCATAAAAAAATGAAATTGTGTAATCTGAGGCAATATGGATGAAAATTAAGTAAAAGAAGAATTGTATGCATTTGTCTTAATTACTTTTCTTGTTACTGGGACAAAATACCCAATACCCAAAATTAAAAGGGGAAGAGGTTTATTTAGCTCACATTTTGTAGAGGTTTCAGTCCACAATCTGCTGACTCCAAGGTGGGGTGGTTTTACAGAGAGCAATTCATGGTGGACAGAAAAACAGCAAAGGCAAAAAGCAAGAGAAGAGAGAGACAAATCTCTTCCTTTCCTTTATATTGTATGCAAGCTACCCGCTCTGGAGCACATATAGCACTCACAACCTTAATCCTAGCCAGAAACAAAATGACAACCATATGATTTCACTCATATATGGATCTAAAAACCTTGATCTTATTGAAGCAGAGACATCAAGTGTAATCACCCTCATGCATCATCATACAGTGGATACATGTATCACACTACATCCCATAAATATGTATTATTATATGTCAATTTAAAAGAAAATAAAATCTCATTAATGCCACTAATATTATACAATAGCTGCCTCCACCATCTTAGCACCTGTACTATTTTCCTTAGCTACTTAACAAACTGTTAAGATCACTTAACAATTGCAATACTTTCAAAGAAAGATGACTTTTTTTTTAGAAAAGCCAAAGCTTTTCTTCGTTCTCCACTGTTCTGCTGCATTTGCACTAACACTGCATTCTTTTGACTTTAATGACCTATAATTTTCTCCTTACTCTTTTACTGATTTCCTTTTTTCTTCCTTAATGTCTGATTGGGCAACTAGACTTGCCTCTCCTCTATGCTCTCCATCATATATTCTTCAACTGCTATAAGTCATATCTACTGATGATTTCCAAATCAGTGTTAAAAAATTACAGGTTATTTTGAGCTTTCACTCCACCAATCTCCAAACAACCACTAAACATTTCCACTTTAGCAGTATGCAATGAAAAAGAGTGAAGACATAAGGCAACAGAGGGTGAAGAGAAGATAAAACATTTTAAGCTTTGTGGGATCCATTGAGCCAATTCTAAAGTCAGACAGTTTACAAAGAGGCTTCAGTGCAAAAGAAAAGTATGATGTTAATTCTAGAAGCTGAGAGGACACTGTGACCAGCATAATGAACTTAGGAAAAAATAGTGAGACCAAAAAAACTGAATAAAGCTAACAAGTAGATAGTCCTAATGGCCTGGCCAACCATGTAGATGAATTCTATATAATAACTTTTTAGTAGGGGACTTCATATAGTTTAAGGCAGTATGGTCTGGCAGTCTTTTGAGGAAAGAATTGAAAGACAAGACTGTAAGAACAACTTGAAAGTGCCACACAACTGAACTAGGGTGGAGATAGTGGAAATTTTAAAAACTGAATAATGTAAGAGAATACTATTATTAAACAAAACAAGAGGACAAAATTTAAGCAAGAAAAAAGTTATTATCAAAAAAAAAAGAATATAAGAATGACAGTTGCCTTATCTTGAAAAAGTTCAAGACCTTAACCCCGTAAGTTTCAAGTTACTTATCCTTGCAATACTTCTTACATCGTTAAATTTTTACTTTTTTGAGACAGAAGTTTATTATTATTTTGGAAAAAATCAATAAAATATGTGACAAATTAATGAAGACTATTAATGAAAACATTCATAACTTATTTTCATGAAATTTGAACATTTAGAAAACTAAATGTACTTTTAGATACAGATGGCACAGTTCATTGAATATGTTAATAGTAAATAACCTATCTCCTGACAGGCTTTCTGTTTTGACAACTTCATTCATATTCCTAGTGTTTTGTGATCATATTAGAAGACGTACTGAAGTATGGGGAAAGAGAACTCTTAACCCAGAATTTTCATTAAGCACTGTTTTTGCTTTAGGAGAGGTAGCAAGTGTGTGTATTCCTTCACTATGCATGGATTACAATGAAAAATTAATGTTCCTCCCATTCAAAATGTTCTTACAGATGTGGTTATTTTCAGTTCATAATAAAGTTTGTCAATTCTACAATTTAACAGCGACCAAAATACACAAGTAATATGTCAAATTTGACAGTTACAGCATGTCAAGACCTAATACTATTATCTACTAACACTAGTAATATCACTGCTTTTTTTTTAGAAACAGAAGTGACTTTACAAACAATTCTATAAGGTGCATTGGCTCTTAAGTGAAAAATTATTATGACTCCAAAAAAAAAAATGATTAAGTACTTACCATACTCAAATTGACAGAAGTGTTTGCTTTTGGTACTGGGTGATTATAGAGTGATTTCAGAGTTTCATTCAAATCATTTTCCTTGAATAAAGAAAAGTAGGCATAAATAAATAAAATATATACCAAGCAAACAATAAAAAATATGCTTGTACGTTACTGGTATGAACGTAAAATGCTATAGGCACTATGGAAAATGGGAAGGCAGTTTCTCAAAAAATAATACATAGAATTATTATATTATCCAGTATTTACATTTGTAGATATACTAAAAAAACCTAAGAACTAGAAGTGATATTTGTACAGCCATCTTCTTTTTTTTTAATTTAAGCGAAGAAAAAACAGAAGAAAAAGACATATAAAACAAAAACAACAAGCAAAAGAGACAAACAAACGACTAGAGTAAATACACAACAGTAACATTGCAGGTTTACAAAATCGGATGATAGAAACTTGACAATGCTTGCAATATTGCGTATCGTTATCTTTAAAATGGTTATTTTCATTAACAGATATAGACATGTAAAATTAATCTAATCATATGAGTATTAATTGTTCTTTCTCAATAACGAATAGATTCAACAGTGTGTTCATTTTAGTTATCTTACATATACATATATACAGGTTTATATCTTTTCCTCTTCCCTTTTCTCTTTCCGCCTTTTCCCTTCCCAGTTACTTTTGCTCTTTGAGCTGTTTTTT